>SNQN01000487.1:0-22295 GCA_008642245.1 Bassia scoparia
CATCGAATCAATGAAGATTTCAGAGGGCCACCAAGGCATCAAGCTGGGACAAGCCTGTATTACTCCTTCTCAACATTGGTTTTCTCTCACAGTAAGTTTATAACTAGTACTCAGGCTCTAAGTTAGTCATTTGCATTTTCAATTGGCTATTATGTCAATATTTGTGTGAAGTAATGTATTTCTTCTTTTTTTTTTTTCCTGCTGCAATTTTTCAGGTTTTAATGTATTCAACAACTTAACAAGGTTTGTAGTGATTGTATGGGTGTTCGTCGTGCTCATCCTCATACAAAGCTACACTGCTAACTTGGCATCCTTGCTTACAATAGAGCAACTTCAACCAACCATCAAAGACATAAAAGAGCTCATCAATAAAGGGGAGCATGTTGGATTTCAAGAAGGCTCATTCGTTGAACAATCTCTAATAGATATGGGMATTAAACACTCGAACTTGAAGTCATATAATACCACAGACCAATTACATGAACTTTTATCAAAGGGCACACATAAAGGAGGCATCGCGGCAGCTTATGATGAACTTCCATATGTGAAGGTCTTTCTTGAAAAACATGGCTCCAAGTATACCATGGTTCCACCAACATATAAGACCGACGGCTTTGGATTTGTAAGCAACCATTCCCTTCACCATACATATTATTTTGTGTGTGTGTGCACCGTACGTGCGTGTGTGTACATTTTATAGTTTGTCCTATATATGTCCTTATCTAAAACATTAAATTGGCAGGTCTTTCCTAAAGGATCCCCTCTAGGGTCAGATGTCTCGCGCAAAGTGCTTGTTGTAACGGAGGGAAAAGWGATGACTGATATCGARAACAAGTGGTTTAAGAACGCAAACTGTCCAGATTTAAGCGCGTCACTGTCATCAACAAGTCTCGGACTAGACAGCTTTTGGGGTTTGTTCACAATTGCAGGGGTTGCAGCATTGTGTGCCCTCATCATATCCTTGTTAGGCTTCTTACAGGAGCATAAAAGTGTATGGTCCGATAAAAGTGCTTCAATTTGGACTAGAACCAAGGCATTGATGATGATATATGACCAAAGAAATCTCAGCTCTCACACTTTCAGAAAGGGCCAAGCACAAGATCAAAGTTACTTAGGTACATCATCCAATACTCCATATCCTCAAAGTCCAACATCCACTCATTGGAACATCTCCGAAAGAGGATTCGATACATCAGCACAATCAACACCTTCATTTGTGCAGATGGATTGCAATGTAAAAARKCCGGAAAATTTAGAGGTATCCACTGATGCTGCACAGTAAGCTTAGGGTATTCATTCATTTAATTCGTCGTCARAATTTTTTTGTGTGTTCTTAAGATCTATATTATCAAAGATCTTTCATTTAGCTAGCATATATGTAGTGAAGAAATTGTAAAGCTGTAGTATAATGTGTATAACCATGATTCTTTAGTATTCTTCAGTGCTAACTAAGGCCTAATATTATTAGTATGTAAAAAGTTCATGCATCTTTAATAGGTCTTCATGATTCTCTAATTGCCCAAATAATAGAGATTATTCAATTGTTTTAGCTTGTTGACAATATTTAAAGTTCAATATACAATTCAAGTGGTTGATTGGCATATGAATTTGGTGTATGTTCCCAATTTTTTTTTCTAATCCTAAATTTGCCTAATTAGCAATGCATATTGTGTTCTACTTTTGCTGCAGTACTGTATCTGCTTTCAAAAACAGAACATGTTGTTTAATATGCACCAAGGGTCTGTTTACATTAACTGAAATCAACTGAACTGAACTGAATTGAATTGAATATTTTATAAGAGAGAGAAATTGGGTTAAGAACTGAAGTGAATGGAGCTGAACTGAACTGAAAATAAGCTAATGTAAACATGCCCTAAAAACTATGAATATCTATATTATTTGTTGAGGGTATATCTTATGTATATCTATTTCGATCATATTTGAAATTGAAATTGCAAACTTTTAAATAATTTGATTTGAAGATTGAAGATATAGTTTGAAAAAAAAAGGACATCACAAACCCTATTATCACAGAGATATACGAAGTAGTACATTTTATATGGGGTCCCATATACACAAGATGTATTAGTCTATTACAAAAAAAATTTTAAAAAATAACATGACATAAAAAGGGGAAAAAATTGTTCAATAGAAGGCTTAACTAACACTTTATGTATATTTTTACCCGAAAAATCAAGATGATTTAAAGCTAAAATCGCACTCACAATAGTTCAAACCTCTAAGAAATATAAAGTACTCGTATAACATCTACGGAGTATTTTGAAACGGACGAAGTATTGTTGTTAAGAATGCTAACTAAGGTGATCCTACAAAAGAAATCAATAGGTCTATTATGGTTCCGGGTAAATGTTCATTTTCGAAACTAAAAATGTTCAATTTCGAAAATAAAAATGTTCATTTTCGAAATACAAGTGTTCATTTTCAAATATGAAGATTTACATTTGAAAATGAACATTTTACATGTTGAGATGAACATTTCTAGATTTCAAAAATGAACATTTGTCCGGATCATGATGAGACCATGGTCCCGGGATCATAGTAGAATTTGCGCAAAAGAACAAACAAGTTGAGTTAATGGGCCCATATAAACCTTGTCCGAAATGAAGAGGCCATAAAGCCATATCCGATATCCCGTGAAAGAAATAAATGTCCCCCAACATTCAAAATTCTTTCATTTCATCTCATTCTCGTGAACCCATTATTGCTTCACGTCAGTCCATGCACCCACTTTACTCTTCGCACATTTACTCCAACATGCACATATAAATATGATCATCCAAATTTCTTATCAATTTCTCAAACATCAAACACACCAGAACTCCAATTCTACTATCTAAACAAAATAAATGGTTTTTCTTCCCTTATACAAACTTCCACTCTCCTAGTTTTATGTTCTCCTAAACTTACCACTAGGTTACACGTTTACCGTCGTAATGCCGGATTCCACCACCACTCCTTCCGCCTTAGTTGACGCCCCACAAATAGGTTTCACCATGAACAGCAACGGGGCCTCGTACCGACACCCGGGAGCAAAGGCCGTGTACGACATCATGCGTGCTACCGGGAACCGTGGGCCATGGAGATACCCGACGTTTGTCGAGGCCGGTGGCACGGTATCGAGTGTATGCCCGACAAAAACAATATCTACCACATTGTTTCCTCTCGTTCGGGGCGTTATCGGATGATACCGCTTTTCCGACGTGCGATTCGGCCCGAGCTTACATATCCGAGTCCATCACTAAGTTGCCTTACCTTAGAACCTTGTTCTTTTACCGTTGTTTGGGTAACACTCCTCAGCCCTCCCATCTTTTTGGGCCGTTTGGGGCCCATCACTTCAAACATTGGTGCTAAGAGAAAATGGGCTTGTTGGCCCAATTCCAAGTGAGTTGGGTAGTCTAACAAAGCTAAGGGTTCTTGATTTGAGTAAAAATAACCTTAATGGGTCAATACCCGTTTCTTTGACCCATATTAATGGCTAAGTCATTGGACTTGAGTGGGAATAGGTTATGGGCCAAATACCCAATTTTGTTTTCCTTCTTTGAATATCTTAGACCTAAACCAGAATTTATTATCCGGCCCAATACACCTAGAATTGGGCTTAGCCAATCTCTTATCAAAATGGACCTTAGCCGTAATAGGCTTCAGGCCCAATACCTGATCCAATAGTAGGCCTCAAAGCCTTATTCTCATGACCTTAGCTCAACCGGCTCACCGCCCGTTTCCGAAATCCTTCAAAAACCTCCAATCTCTCCAAGCCCTAATCTTAAAGGGCAACCCTATGATATCCACAAAATTCCTAGTAATGCTTTTGAGGGGATGAATAATTTGTCACATTAGTACTATCCGATATGAAGTTGCAAGGCCCTATCCCAAGTTCACTAGCCCGTCTTCCGAAAATACGGGTCATCCATATAGACGGAAACGAGTTTCACGGGGACGTACCGGACGTTTCCGGGGCCTAAAATTGCTAAGTGAGCTAAGGATCAATGATACACTTACTAAGTGGACCACTTCCTCTTGACAAGGATATGTTGTGGAAAATGGGGAAAAAACTTAGGTTGCATAATAATTCAGGCTTTGCTTCAAACAGCATATGTAACGGGATTTTCGTCCCGGTCGTATATCGTTGATTGTGATGGAATGGGGGTCTTATTTGTGCTAGATGTCTGTATCATAATATACAGGTTGAAATCAGTGCAACATACTCAAAATAACGTTGATAGTAGTAGTATGGCAACAATAGTCAATAAATCATCAATTGTAGTAGTTGTTGATAAATATTGGTTGCTTCAATTGTTGTGTGCTCTTATTGTCGTGTTGTCGTAGAAAATAATGGTTTAGAAATTGTTGTCAAAAWGTAACGTAGATGCTTTGTATAATTGTATACAGTACACCAAATGAATCAATAGTTTCATTTTGAGAAATAATTGCTTGCTTTATTAATCAGTACATAACATGGTACCTGGTACGGCTACCAGCCTATCCTACAAGGTTGGCTCTTGACCGTGGACGTACGAGGACTAGCTAGGGAGGCTATCTCCCCATTAAACGGGGATCTATCAGACATTCAGAGTCCCAGTTTCCAACCTATGATTATTGTATAATTACAAGAGTACGTGTCATTGGACTTATTTCGTATTACGTACTCTATTAGTAGTGGATTTGTATTTTGACAAATTTTATAGTAAGTAGAACCGATTTTACGATATAATCACGCACACTCAATTTTCAATGATGATACACGAAATATGGATATTGACAATTTACTTGTATATAAACAATGAGAAAGGTTATGTCGTAAGAACCGATTGTATTATGGATATTCTGTCTTCAATACGTAAACGGATATCACAATATGTATATATAGTTTAGGGTAATTAAACCTAAGCTAGGAAAGTAATTTACTAATAATTATATACAAGATTACTGATACAAGACTAATATATCAATAAAAATGAGAGAGTATTGTACCGTAGAAGTGTAGATATATGTAGTCCTCACATAAAATTTGAGTTATCACTTTTCATTCGCCAGAACAATGAGTTTAATAGCTTCTATTAAATTTAAATTTTCATTTTTCTCCCAACTTTTTGTCTTCATTTTTAATTTATTTTTGGGTGGCATCCTCTTGGACATCCAAATGCTCACTTCTGAGTGATTAATTAGGTTTTAGGCCCCTTTCAATTATTATGAAGTCTTGTGAAGGATCAAAACACTCGTTCTCCCTAACAATACAATTTTAATTATCATTATTGGATCACATATAAGAATTCAGACTTGCTTGTATGTGTATGTTGCCAACTCATATGTGCATTATTGCATTAGACATTTGCAAAGTATACATTTACAAATACAATTATACTAGGCATATCTAACAGGGTCATATAATTGTCTTGACTTTAGTTGATCCATATTATTACCGTATATATTCGTATATACTCCCTCTGTTTTTTAATGTTCATATGCATGCACAAGAAATCACAAGTTATGAGAATCTTCTAAATTGTTTTAATGTATAAGAAAAAATATAGTCAAGTGGGATCTTGTTGATTCGTCTTAATAAATACTTTATTAATATCTAATTTTATAATTTTTACTACGGAGTATTATAAAACTCAAGGTATATAACCTATAAATGTGCGTTGACAAACGTGTAAAGGAGAAGTGCGAGAACATATGAAAAATTTATAATACCATTATGGGATAATGATTAACTAACATGTCACTTTAACCATGCATGATTAGTAAGCTTAATACTAACAATTCAAAACAATATAACACTATTGTATATTATTCCTCTTAGGCCATTATGATTTATTTACAATGACTATGATCGACAAATACTTAAGCAAAATCTCGTCAAAAAAATAAAATAAAAAAAATATTAATCGAGATCGAAATTCGCAGATCTTCAGCCAGCTTCATATTCATTCGTATTCCTTATTTGAGTAATTTTTAACAGAAGACAAAATTTGAACGAACCAATGAGTGCTTAATGGCCTTAATCAACAATACAAGAGAAGGAAATTAAAAAGTCAAAGATCAGAACAATTATAAATCGAATCCAGTTCGACATATATTGAGCGTTGACTTTACTAAGAAACAAGTCCACCACCCAAAAAACAAATGAAACAAGTAGCCGTTTATTCTTATGAAAAGTGAAAATGATTGAGTTAAACTAAACGAAGCTAAAATGAACTGAAATTGAATAATTGTTATAAACAAATAGCGAAATTAGGTTAGACTCAAAATAAATAAGTTGAAACTAATTAAACAAAGCCCTTATAATTTAGTTGACTCGTGTAAAGTTTTCAGTTGTAAAATACACGCACTATGTGATTCAATTGAAATTACGAGTAAATTTACAATATCGATCTAGCTTTTTGTAAGTTGGATATGTTGCATGAGGAATTTTGAAACACATGATTATCATCCACCATTCTATAATTTAGGAATCTATCATTGTAAGGAAATTCTACTCTCATTGGAAAATGATTTTACATTCTTTATATACTAAACAATGTAAAATTGGAAAAATGAAAAAAGACACTTTCATGAAAAATATTCTACACTCTAACCAAACGGAGCTTAGACACATTATCTTGCTGCTGATAATGGTTTATTTAGAATGTTGATCCAAGTTAATGTGGATGCTTGTGTAATTGTATACAGTACAAATGAAATCATAATAGTAGTTCTTTTGGAGAAATAATTTCTTGGTTATTAGACTAACTACTTCTCCGATCTTAAATAGTTGCAACTACGTGAGATTATAGCACTATTTAATTATAACTTTATTTTTTTTTATTCGTCTCGACGGTTACTTTTCAAATAAATATTTTTATAATTTTTTTTATATATGACTTAAATATAAACATTTAAGATGCATCTCGACAAGGGAAAAAAAATGTAACAATTATTTAAAATCGGAGAACAATAGAGGTTTATCTTCGTCAAAAAGCTTCTTTTTTATACCACTAATATGAGCGTATGGCTTCAAGGTTGGCTATATGGACCACGTACTAGGACTAGCTAGGAGGCTAAAATAATTATTTGTAACCCCACTAATCTAATTCTTTCCACTCTGGCTTTCAGAAAGGTTCAAACCCAATAGAAATTTAAATTTGAGTAACGTTCCATTTTTAATATTTGCATTGATTGTATTAATTTCATTAATCTCTTATTGTATAAACCAAGGGGGGACAATGGTGACTGGTGTCCCCTAGAAATACTAGGTACCCTTAATGATTTGACTAGTTTAAAATATATATTAAAATTCAAATATAGCTATAAACTAACACTAAAAATGAAAATAATTGCTCACAAGTTAATTGCATTTATTAACAAAATAAAATGAAAATTATACCATTAAATTATTTATCAATTAATACACAATTAAGTACTCTTTATTACATATAAACAAATAATATCAAGTTCAATCTATTCTAAAGACAAATAGTGCTAAAACATATATGAACAAACCAAAATATACATAATGAAACTATACTATTATTCTACATAAAAATTCAAACAAATGAGGGTACCGATTATTTTAATTCAATTATTGGCTTGAAATCATAAGCACTCAACTTTTCAAAAAATAATTTCATCCATATTAATTAAATACTAAAAGAAAAAGAAAATTTGGGTGGGAGACTAAGTCACAAAGACACAAGGCAATTAAACTAGAAATTAAAATGTTTAACATTTAATTTTTTTACTTTTAGCAATTATGCAAAAAAAAAATGATCGCATTAAAAGTATTCAAGCACACATCGCGTGCATCAAATCTAGTTTAGTTATGTTGTATGTGTGTTACTATCTTAATGTCACCTATGAAAAAATTATTAAATATGATACATTGATTATTTTGACTTTAATTGTTATTTTATTGTTTAAAATACAAATTGCAAGGGATAAATTTGTAAATACTCAAAGAGGGGACACCATTGCTCCCTTGCTTATATAATAGAGATTTATTATCTACCCTATAATACCTCACCTCAAGGCCACCTCAACATATGTATACCGAGTCTCAACTTTCAAACCTCGTTTAACTACATAAATGATAAGGGGTTAGTTTGCAAATCTAAAAATAACAAAACACACCCCTTTTTGTAAATGCAAATAAAATGCCCTAAGCAAATGATTGTGTGCACTTTTTTTTTTTTTTTTTTACGGGCATTAAGCCTCTAATACTCCATATCATAAAATGCGATTAAAAGTTATTGAATTGTATTAGATCAAGATTTTGAGTACGTGATGACGTTAAATTAGGAGTCGTTTGGTTGGCAACATATAGAGAAATTAAAATTCTTTCGGATTATACTTCGTATATAACACTCCATATAAGGGTCATTTGCTAATAATAGTGTAATCCTATATATATTGATTAATATACATACTCATAATAATCTCACAATTTAAGTGAGAAAAATGTAGAACAACACATAACACATTAATTGTCAACATATTTATTTTTTTATTTTTTTTTAAATAATTAATTAATAAATTGTCAACATATTGACATATTTATACTATAGCAAAATAAAAATAAAAACACTGGCACATATTGTACTTCATCCGTTACGTTTTAGTGACAACACTTGAATATTTTATTTCTTTCAAATAATATCAAAAGAGTTGTCAATAAAACCTAATAGATGGAGTATAACTGTATAAGTCTATAACAAATGTAAACGGATGTACATGAATCACATGAGCAGTGATTTCCGCACTCCAAACTATAAATCTGCACTCCATTTTAACGATCGACCGACCGTTTTGGCGGTCATTAAAATAGAGTACGGAAATCAGTGCTCGAATCACATATGTAAGGTACAAAATAAATAAATAAATAAATAAAAATAATTGTTTTTTTGACAAGAAATAAAAATAATTGTTGCCAACTCATATGTGCATTAAACTATTTAGTAAGGATGTAGTCAAATTTGAATCTAAAAGGGCCATATAATTGTCTTGACTTTGGGATGATGATGAGATAATGGATATGTCACTAACTCACTATATATGACAGTGCATATAGATTTTGGTACGAATTAAAATAATTAATCCTTTTTAGGCTTTTTTTTCTCATAGCTGTGATCAAATATTGATCGAAATTGGCAGTTTTTTATTTAGAAAAAATTGCAATGAATAATTCCACCGTGAATCTGTCTTGCATAGACCCGGTCTAAAATAAAATTATTGTAGACCCAAAGAGGTCACGTGCTTTTATCTATTGTTTAAATAGTTCTCCAATATTATACAACATTTCTCTTTCCTGATTCAATATTTTACATTTTCTTTCTTCCTTCCTTTTGGACTTTCTCTGTTTTCACTCAATTGCTCACAATCTCACCGCCACTTGACAACAACTCTCTTGCTCTGGTAACTTATCCAACGTTCATCCATAACCTCTTCTTAGTGACTTAGTTGTACACGTCATCATCTCCGATCATATTATACGGGTGTCGCGCATTCATCAGGTTCTAGATCTTTTGCTTCATTTGGTCAATTCTCTGTATTTTCGTGGCTTTAATTTGAGTCGTTGACCATTCATCATATTGGATGAATTTACTGCAATTGAGTGGAAAAAGCAACTAACAGTGTGAAAGCTCATAAACCTCAAAGCTAGGATCTACTACATGTCTCTTATACACATCTAGATGTGTATAAGAGACAGGGGATTTTGTGGTAGTGGTGGTCTTTTCGAGGTGGTTGGGTGGGGTTTTGAGGTTGGTAGTGAGTGGTTCTGGAGGTATGTAGCCATGGAAGGGTTGAGGAAGGTGGGAGGTGAAGGTAGGAAGAGAGAGATTTAGTTTAGTTTTTTTAATTAAAAATAAATAAAATCATTTTAACTTGTTTAGCAAGTTGCAGGTCATTGGGTTTATTATAAGAGAATCTATGTCAAATGTGAGATTGTTGTGTAATAATCGAAAGGTGGGTTCGTTTTAAGCAGAATCACTAAAGGTGGAATTATTTATTTCCATTTTTTCAATCCTATAATAGTAGTATTTAAGAGACTGATAAGTGGCTTTTAGGGACACTTATCGCTGTCTCTTATACACATCTAGATGTGTATGTGCTCTGACTCTTGGTCTCGGAAAGACAATACAACCAGTAAATATATACAATTACCCAAGAAAAATAAACCTAGCTAATTACAACAAGAACATTTAATACACAAGCCCAAAAGGCAACATGGGCCTCGTGTAATCCAATAAGTGGTTATGGAGGTATGTAGCCATGGAAGGGGGTGAGGGAGGTGGGAGGTGAAGGTAGGAAGAGATAGTTTTAGTTTAGTTTTTTAATTAAAAATAAATAAAATCATTTTAACTTGTTTAGCAAGTTGCAGGTCATTGGGTTTATTATAAGAGAATCTATGTCAAATGTGAGATTGTTGTGTAATAATCGAAAGRTGGGTTCGTTTTAAGCAGAATCACTAAAGGTGGAATTATTTATTTCCATTTTTTCTKTTATTTAKTAAATACAACAACTTCTAATGCATTTTTATTTCTTTTTAAGTATTAATAAAAGAGTAGTGTAAGAATGACTAAATGGGTGCTTCATTAAYAAGAAAGTCAAGAACAATTTAATAATTGGATCTCAGTTCCACATATATTGAGCATTGTACAATACCTAGTGAAATGATGTGAGATTGATTAAACTATATACCCATATGGGTGAATTGTTATGATCATTTAAACTTTATTTATCACTGGTTGTACGGTACAATCACACTTATTTTTTTCATATTGTAGTTTCACATTAGGCGGATCATCATGGATTTATCTTAATGTGATTATACCATACAACTCTTCATGGACTAGACTCTCAAGTTGCATTTTCCAACTTMGAAACATAAACTAATGCATTCTTTTGGGCTAAAAGACTGAAYTGCAATTGAATAAAGTCGGTTRAATCGATCTGGGCTAAAGTAGYTGAAATAGAAGTGAGTTCGTTGGAGTAAYTGAASTGAACTAAAATTGACTAAAGTAGACCGAACTCAACTGAATCGAAGTACCATAAAATTAAACCGAAAAGAAGTGCGTAAAAATATCAAAGTTTTGTTAAATTGACTGAATATAGTCAAGGATAGATAATTGTCATATGAGGTTAGCGCTGGCAAATGTGTCATGTCCGTGTCGCATTTTTTTCGTGTTGAATTTCTTATACCTAACCCGACCTGTTTTTTTTTTCAGGTCGTGTTCATGTCAACCCATTTAAGTTTTCGTGTCGGGAAATTCAAACCTAACCCGCTTTTTTCCAGGTCGTGTTCGTGTCGTGTTTTCGTGTCGTATCAAGTTTTGTCTGCGCTAGTAAATATTTTGGCCCATGAAATATTTTTATTTTTTTAATTTGTAAGTTTCGTGTCATTTCGTGTTGGTTTCGTATTTAGAATTTCAACCTGAACCTAACCCATTTATTTTCAGGTCGTGTTCGTGTCGACCCATTTAAATTTTCGTGTCGGAAAATTCGAACCTAACTCGCTTTTTTCCAGGTTGTGTTCGTGCCGTGACAGCTTTTGCCTGCGCTATATGGGGTAGTGTATTACACTAGACTACAACTACTAAATTTGAAGTACTACTTCCCTGAGGTAGTGTAGTCATTAATGTTGATTCTTGACGGTAATTCTTTTAGGTTTGGCAAATGGTCTACACACGCATCACTGATCATCACTTGCTTGCCAAGCTAAGTTTACCAGAGTCAATAAATCAACACCAAACCCAAAAAAAATAATGAAGTTATTTGTGTGGAAAGTAATGGAACCCTATTAATAAACAAGAACACCAACTTTCCACGTAACAATTGAAAATAGTAGTATCAACCACAAAACGAAAGAATTTATAATCAATTAATTAATCATAGACTAAATATGAAGCTTGTTATGATTTGCGGAGTACTATAATACACTGATAATGTTTTGTAAAGAAAGGGAGAAATATTGGAATATTATAGAGTTAGTCAAGGTCAGACCGTCGGATTGACCCGCTGGCTCTATATGTTTAACACCGGGTTAGATGATACTCAATCTATCCCTTGGGTTTTTGAGCGGGTGTGAGTGTGTCACTATGATTTTACGGCTCACATAACTACATAAGTTTTTCTTATCTTATGAAAAAAAAACGTGTTCAAGTTCTTGAATTGGATAACATATTTTGACACGAAATTATTATCGAAAAGTTCTAAACTCGATATGTCAAACACTTTCTAAGTTTTAAAACATTTTCAAATTAGTGTTCAAGTTCTTGAATTGAATAACATATTTTCAAATTAGTGTTGTTATTACCTTTTTATTGTTGGGAAATTTTATGAGAAATTTTAACAATTTTGTGGAGTATATATAGACTTGTTGGGTTAGTCCTATAGAATTGAAAAATAGACTTTTATTTGGTGGATTTGTAATAAAGGGTTTTAGATGATTATGAGTGTATGACTATATAAGTAGTCAAGGACTAGATTTAGTTGAATAGATAATAAAGACTTAAAGAGCTTTGAATAGATATCATGATACGTAAACTATCTTAAGACGAAACCAAAGTTCTTTTGGCTTTTTGTACTACTCCCTTCGTTMTACTAAATTCATGTTATAAGATACTATTTATTAGTAGTGAGAATCTTCTGAATTCTCATCAATATATAAGAATGAGTATAGTTTATTAAAATCTTTATACGGAGTAATTTTACTCATGTATAATTAAAGATATTTCACTTGTAAATTGTGCATTGACAAACGTGTAAAGTAATTAAAAGTGACAAGAATTTAGTGGAACAGATTTATAAAACCTTTCATAGGACACCCCAACTCACGTATTCACGTTAGCAAAGAATCCACCATAGTAGTACTCGGGTATTCGATTTAACAACATCACCGCCAAATTTAAATTTTCTCCTTTTTTTTTTTTTTTTTTACTATTCTCTTCGTTTTTTAATAGGACAAACTATTAGGTATATTGGATGCACAATAAATTTATTGTGCATCAGATTATAGTGACGCTTTTGGTTAATATAGTAACCTTTTTTACAATATATTGATATAAAGGGTAACTATATGCTTGATGCGCAATAAATTTATTGTGCATCTGATGCGTACAATACCTTCTGTTTTAATAGATGTTGGATGTTCTATATCTAATTGGCACAATGTTTAAAAGTTGATTGAGTATTTGAGTTCGATAAAACAGTTGAATAAGTTAAGTAAAAGAGTAAATATGTGAGTGATTTTTTTTTTGGAAAAAATTATTTTTGGTGATAGATTGAATAAAGTAATGAAAGTTGACTTTGACATGCATAAGTAATTCATTATTGTTTGAGTAATTAAAGTAGGTAAAAAATAATAAAATTATTTTTAATTTGGTTTGGAACAATAATTGAAAACATCTCAAAATAAAAATTGGAACACTAAAAAAACGGAGGATGTATGAAATAATTTGATACTCCTACATAGATTATAGAATAGGCAAGATAACTACTTATATCCTCTACAATGCACGGGGTTTATTCATTTTTATAACTAGCCTTATATCTCTGCAATGCACGGGGTTTACTCGTTTAACTTGTGAATGTTACTCTCGTATATTTTGTAACATCAAACGAAAGTTTAGTACTCCGTATTATATAAGTTAAGTTTTCATAGACTTTCAAGGAGAAAATGAATGAGTTTATAGAAGTTAAAAAGTCAATTAAGATAATGTTAGTTCTAATTAAATTTTAAAAATGTTTACAATATTATTATTATATTATTACTATTATTATCTTGAACAAAAATATAAATGTTTGTACTTTAGAAATGACACTTGACAACATCATGTGATTTTTTGAGATATGACACTTGTCATGAAGTTGTTTGGGGTTGTTTTTAATATATTACTCCGAGTATGGATAGATATGGATATAGATTATTACTTTCGAAAGGCCGATTGAATCATGAATCATCAAGCTTGAATATGAAAAGTACAATCTCATTCCATTGAACCAAATAAAACATTAAAACTTTGTTTTTCCCATATGTAGTAAATAGTTAAACTAGACAAATCTTGGTGTATGAAAGTAAAGATATGTTCTATTAACCTTAAAAAAATCTAAGTACATTATAACATTATAATTAGATTTGATTTGAAGTACGGAGTACAACACACTACTTGAGAGCATTTCCACACCGCGTGAGAAGTTGTAATTTACACAATCGAAATAATGTAAATTTTCTACTTGTTACATACAATTTTTTTTTTTAAATTTTTTTTTTTTTGCGTTTTGGCCTTCTACTAACGAAGTAACGTACGTACTTAACACCTTAAAATTACATTTATGCATTCTAATTGAAGACGAACGAAGGTCAAATTTATGATGCAGTTTCGAACTTTCAATTGGGGAATTTCTAAACAATCCTGAAGATTGTTTTAATAAAACAATCCAGTGTCATTGTTATGTGGCACTTCTAATTAGTACAACTTTTGAAGTTAAAGTATATGCTTTTTAAATAATCCTAAAGTTACACTTAATTACAGGTATCATTAACAATGTCACTAGATTATTAAAACAATCTCCGGAATTGTTTAGAATTTCTCTTCCAATTATAGTTAAACTTGTAGAGAAGTTTCAATCGAAGTCAAAATTAACTTCACGTGTATTGCATCCAACTATTAAAAAAAAACTCAAAAAAAAAACAGGGGAAATGTGATACAAGTTCAAACTGAAGTTGTGAGCATTATTAAAGTCATCAAGTCAGCAAAACAGCATCAATAGAAGAAAGAAAGAATAAAATAAAGCAAACAATTCAAATCCATTTCTATGATTCCAAAAACAACACTTTTTATTCCTGTAAAAAAACAATTTATTTCTTCTCTTCTCTAACTTCCAGCTTAGCTGCAACCAAGTGGTTAGATAGAGAAAGAAAGCAACATAGTAGTGGGACAGATTACTTCTAACACAAGTATTTGTCTTTTTCACAGCAAAATTGATTAAACTGCATATTTCAAATTTTCGTTTTCTGGGTTTTAATTCTTGCGTGTGAAATGAAATGGTTTGATTCCTTGTGTTGTTGCACAATAAAGTTTGATTCTTTCCCTTAATTAATTCATAAAAATTGAACTTTCTGTAATTTTGGTGTTCAAGAAGTTGTCTTTTGAAGGAGTAAGAGAATAACAGAGATATGGCGTTGTCTTCAATATTTGCTGCGGCAAGGTTTCGATAGGTATGTATAACCTTATTTTTGCTGAATTTTTTTTCTAATTTATTGGGTTTTGTTGGTTTTAATTATTTTGGTCGTTTCATTTTACTTCATAGTTGTTCTTGATGTTTGATGTTGTTCTTATTTAGTGGGAAATTTATGGTCAAATTGGTCATCTGAATTTTATGCATTTAGATTCTGGATTCTTTCAAATTAATTAAAGTTTGATAATTATGGTTGGATTTCATTAATAATTATCTTTTAGAATTAATTTGCTCTGCAATAACATTATTAAGAAAAAAGAACTTCTTTTACTCCCAAAATAAAACAAAAATCAAAGACAAGCAGAAAACATAGGTTGGTACGTCCTACAACAACAAGAATTTACGACTATTTCTATTTTATTTATTTCATTTGTTAAATTTAGCTATGCTAATTTCTATCAAAAAATAAATAAAAACTTATGTTCTAATTGAAATTGAAATGCTTTAATTTGTCTTAAAAACTTAAGAAACAATTTTTTTTTATTTAATTTTTTGTATTTTTAGAATTATACCTTGTTAATTATTTTAAATGTTGATGATTTTTTTTTTCATACCGTGTTTTATGTCTAATCTATGATTCTATGCTAAAGGGCGTACGTGGTGCTCCATTTGTGATAAAGTAGCATGTCCAAGATATTTGAATGATTGTGTTTCAAAGAATGGAAATGTAGTGTGAAAAATGATGACTTGGGGGTCTTTTTCTTAATTTCTTGTGTGAAAATGACTTACTCATGCCATATCTTATTTATGGTGCAAAGGTTATTATTTTCTACGAAAATGATTTTTTTGCTTGAAATTCTGAAGTTAACATATTGGAAAAACCATAATTTGTGATGATATTTAAGAGCTGAGTTGTAGAAGCTTCCTTCCCTTGTGTGTTTTTGTGTTTGTTTAGTTAATTGTTCAAATTTCTTCTAAAAAAATACACACTGCCTGTTTTTTAGCTATTTGGATTTTGTCCGAGTATCTCGTGCTTTTGTCTCCTTGATGTGATGCGGACCGAATCTTTTAACTTTGGTACCACAAATTTTGCAGGAAAAAGAAAGGAGAGAGTAAGGCAGCATGGAGGATATTTTCTTTGAAGGAATTACATGCTGCTACTAACAATTTTAACTACGATAACAAGCTCGGAGAGGGCGGTTTTGGAAGTGTGTACTGGGGTCAGCTATGGGATGGCTCACAGGTAACGAGGACTTCATTTAAGTGYTTTCTTACAGGATAGAAATGGTTTTGTGTGTTGAAGTCTCAGGGGTTTAATTCTTAGYAGCCTCATTGTCATGTCGGACTTATACTCCGYATATGAAATTTGGGCTCGATATGTGGTAGTCCAGCCACTATTGTTTATCTGCTATGGCATTCTGCTGGAATTATATTGGCATAATGTATGTCGGTATATTTTAACATTCAGTCTTGTCTTTGAGTATYTTAGGCGGCATTGTACGATACCAAACCTATATAGCAGCTGTACTGCTGTAGTACATTACTAACAACCCACTCCGTTCTGGTSTTCCATTTGAATGGTTTCTTGAGAGTTKCTTCCTAGCACTTACCATTCCAGAGACGAGCCATACACTCTCAGCTTACCCTGGCCTYGTTAACTTATTTACTGCTGCTATATCGTTTAAASCTTTTGATAATCAGTGTGCCTTTTCCATATAGCTAGGGKTTGACATCTTWAGCTGTTGTCTCAACATGTAGAAATGCTCACATTCTGGTCATAGGAAGGCTGATGGTCATGTATTGTTGCAAATGTTTCCTGATGTACTTTTGTACTWACCTATTTCTTATGCATTCACCACTTGTGGAGATCACYGTTTTCKTCACATCAACAATGATCATTGGTTGTCATGGGCCTCAYGGCATGGTGTGATCTTGGTTAGGACATGACTCAGTCATGGATACTATATGCCATGTCAATCAATCAAAGCCTTAATCCCATAAWTGRGGCCGTCTAGATGAACCGAAAATGATTATTCCATGTTGTATCCTTGAGAAAATTTAGTYAGGAAAGMAGGCCTATGGCACGAGATTTGGCTTGAAAAGCACAACATTGACATGAAATTTAACATGGGCATGGCAGGTTGTCACAGGCTCTTAAAATTGGCAGAGTTAGTGATCCTCTGCAGCTTGTGCCGTGGTTCCCATTGATCCTACCACAACAAAGGAATGACCAAGTGCCATTCCTGCAATGGTTTGTGGCCACTCTTTCTTGAAGAATTTTGGTTTAATATGCGTGTTCATGTCCTTTAACAAAATTGTGAAAGTTAGAACTACAATGTATTGTTGTTGATTAAAAACTTGAAGATGCAATGGTTGGGTACATATCGCTATATATTTAGAGCACATAAATTTTCCACAAGATACAGGGTAMTAAGTACTTGCATGTTTGGCTATTTTGAAAAGAATTTGTGGTATCTTTAACAGGCTTGCTGGCCTTGTCGAAGTCTTGATCAATTTCTTCTTTGGGTTAGATCTTCAGACTCTTTGCCAATGTATTTTTCTTTCTCTAGTTTTCTTTAGTGTAACACCAGACGTTTGTATATGAATATATATACAGTCATAGATATTGGGTAAGCAGACATTAGATAATGTCAGGTTACTAATCATAAATAATTCCCATGTTAGTCCAAAATGAAGTGACTTCTGTCTGTACCCATGCCATGGGTGAAATGAAGTCTGCATAACATGGATTTGCGACTGTTATTTTGATGATTGTATAGGTTGATTGAATGCAAAACCTCCTTTAGAAACTTGAATGGGTAGGCTGAAACTGTGAGAATTTGTTTGGGTTGTTCCATATCAAAAGAATGGTCGAAGTACTTAGTGCCTTAGTGGTCTGTGCTCTATAATTGCGGTCATGGTTTTCCATTTCTTAGTCCACATTATTGATCTAATATACAATTTCAAACTCGGCAATCATATTAGTGAACTTATTAATAACTACATCCATTCTTTTTTATGTGAAAGTCCTTTAGATCTTTGACTGCATAACTTGGAAACGCATCCATAACCTTTACCTACATGGAAAGGTTTTTTATTACTTCTTTTGGCCATTGCTAACAAGTTGGCAAGATGATTGAATAGGCCACTTGAATGAAAGTATCTCATTCGGATGAAAGAGTAAATGAACTATTTTCTGTCAAGGACTCATGTTAAGAAAACGGCATTCCACTTAAGTCTTGGTTTTCGTGGACTTTCCATCACAGTGATCCAGTGCAATGGAATTCAATAGAAGAATTTAGAATGTTGCTATTTGTATAGTTTCTCCAGATTGCAGGCATGAATTGGGTATAAAGCCTCCGATACTCTGATCCTATTGTCCTCTTTAGTTATCATACTATCGATTAGTTTCATGTCATCAATTTACCTTAAAACATACATGGAAAATGAACAAAATCATGAACAAATCTATAATAGAATTTTCCTATATAAAGTTCTCATTTTGCACCTATCTGATGCTATCCTGTTAACTTCTCTGTATTACATTACTAAAGGAGTGTGTGATATTTGCAGATGTCGGTTAAAAGATTGAAAGATACTGAGTGATAAACGAGCTGAGTTTTTGTTGAAGTTGAGGTTTTAGCACGAGTACGACATAAAAATTTGCTAACTCTTCCGGTTTCTGTGGTGAAGGCCAAGAACGAATCATGTGTATGATTTTATGCCAAATGCAAGCTTATTATCGCATTTGCACGGTCGCATTCAGCAGAATGTCTTCTTGACTGAAGAGGAGGATAACATGCTGTTGGGATCACTGAGGGAATTGCGTATGTCATTTCATCGTTTATTCAAATAATACTTTAATTATAACAATCCTCCTCCTCCCTCTAGAAATACCTCATGGTTGGTGTGATGCAGGTACCTTCACCATCATGCGACCCCACATATAATCCACAGAGACATCAAAGCCAGCAATGTGTTGTTGACTCTAATTCCAAGCAAAGGTCGCTGATTTTGGGTTCGCCAAACTGTTCCTGATGGTGCATCACATGTTACTCACAAAATGGAAGGGACACTTGGGTATCTAGCTCCTGAATATGCCATGTTAGGTAGGCGTCAGAGAGCTGCGATGTATATAGCTATGGAATACTGCTCCTGGAAATCGCAAACTGGCAGAAGAGCTCTTCAGAAGCAAACTTGACTTCAAAATCGCTCAATCACTGACTGGGCATTCCGTTGGCCGAAGAGAACTTCAGAGAATAGCAGACCCAAAACTGAATGGTAATTTTGTGAAAGAAGAGCAAAGTTTAGTCCTAATTGCTCTTATATGTGCTCAAAAAAGCCCAGAGAAAAGGCCAACAATGCTTGAGTGCTGGAACTATTGAAGGGAGAAGCGAAAGACAAACTAAGCAATCTAGAGAGATATCTGTTTAAGAGTTCGCAATCTGTGATGACAAGATGAGATACAGAAAAGATAATGAGATTCTAAACCAGAGGAGATTTCTAACCACATATCTAAAGATGCAGAATCCTATAACAGAAAAGACTGATGTTACTCCTACTCTGGAAACAAAGTTACTAATGCCGGTCTGAAACTGCGCAGGATCGCTGACAATCTTGCCCCAGATAGCATCATTAGTAGTGTGACAGAAGCTTAAAATGTTGATACACCATACATATCTTTAAGAAAGTAGCACAACTTCTGGTTGCCAAAAATGGTGGAGGAGCATACAGTGTTTCGTTTTCTGATGCTGTTGAGTACGTGCGTGCTGTAGATCTGTGTTTAATTGTAGCAGGCTTGCGTTTCCAAAATCACTTCCCAAGCTCCGATCAATTTTCTGTTGTCGTGCTGGAGTTCACGTCTATCCTTTATTTTTGCTTTGGAGTGGAGCTAGAAACTTTTGAGTAACCTGTATATGAGCTTTGTTTATCTTTGCCTATGTGAAATGTAAATTTGGCTTTTGTGTGTGTTTGTGTTAGTATGTCTTTTGAGTTTCAAGTGAGCTTGAAAATAGAAGTCTGGAATTCAACTGTATTCTCCACAGGATAGTACAGATTTGGCAATTGTTCTGAAATACAACATTAGTTTTGCTTGCTGCCTTTGCCTTGATGAAGCATAGCTCACCATTCATTCAAAACCGCATTCAAGTTTCGACACATTAAACATTATCTGAAAACTATATAAACATTAGGATCATGCAATAAGATGTATTTATGTTTCACAATTAAAGAAGTTCCAAGGCACACTACCAATGGCAGCTCACAATCCAAATTGGTTGCAAGGACAAAATACAGTCATTCAACCTGCAGCAATACTTGGCAGAAGAACAATTAAGCATCAAAACCATGTCTTGGTGCAGAACTTAGTACAATGGGAAGGACAATCAGAGTTGGATGCTACATGGGTCTCAGCTATTGTTTTTGAAAATAGATTCCCTACTTTTGTTGTCTAAGATCAGTCTTGAGGTCAAGACTGTTGTTAAGGGGGAAGGAATGATGTAGTAGCTTGTGATTAGTTTGATCTTGTATTAGTCATTCGGTTCTGTTCACTTAGTTGGGTTTCTATTTCTTTTTGTTTGTTAAATGGTCACATTTAGGCACTTATTTCTTTCTTATTTTGGTCAATTTGTGTGTTTTCGATATCATTTTACTAGCCTTTTGGTTAGTTTTCCACTTTGTATAGCTTTATAAAATTTTTGTTGGTTTTTAGTTGTTTTTATAGGTTTTTATGTTAGTTTCTCCCCATTCCTATTGTTGTGCTATCAAATACAATGGTTGTGAGTGTTTTCAAGTTGTCATGGCTTATATTTGCAAGTCATGTGCTTTGTTGCGGGTTGGCGTGGTTGTATTTGAGAAGGTTGAGCTTTAAAGTGATTGAACTTGTACCTGAATACCTTCTTCGAGCCATATATTTCTGCACACTTTGAATTTTCAGGTGAGACATTTTGCGTTGGAAAGTAGACTCTGAGAGCTTTCTAACAGTATACTATAAGCTGCATTCCAAGCACCGAGCGCGAAGTTATGGCCATTTGAAGTTAGAGTAGTTGAGCAGGTCAAGTTCCAAGGCAGAAGCAAAAAGGCGCGCACACGCCTATGGTGGACCACATGCGCCACCACACGAGCCTCCCAGGTCCACTTGCGCCTCAGTCTGCGCCATTACACGCTCCTGCAACCTCCTCAGCCCATTCCACATGTGCCTCCCTAGTCCACCCGCGCATCCACCTGCGCCCACCACACGCGCCTGCAACCTCTTTCCAAAATCAAAAAGGCACGTACGCACCTCGAGTGGACCACCCGCGCTTGGGTGGGGCTCACGCGCGTCCACACGCGCTTGTACGGGTACGGACTGGCTTCGTTCGTTGACTTTTGGCATTGACTGCTCCTTTGACTGGCTTTGACCTTGACTCTTGAGATGTATTTGCACATGTGGGAATTAGTAATAGCAATCTTGTAGATATTGTAAGCTTTGCAATTGAGGTGTATAAATAGGATTTTAGGAGAGAGAAAAACAAGTAATTAGAAGTAAGTAGTAAGCAATTAATTGTAATTCATTAGTTTCAATTCAATTTTCATATTTAGCACTAGTTTTCTCCCAAATGCTTTTCATCTTCTTCCTTAGTTCAGAGTTTTTAGGAGAGAGAAAGTTACTTGTTCTTGATTTTGTTTTTGCAATTACTCATTCAATTCTCAACCAAATTTAGCAAGTCTTATATGCAATTCATTCAAACTGATTTAGTTTTCTTCATGTTTTGAGCAATTTTTTCGTTTTTTAGGTTTTTGTGGGTCTTCTTAGTGGCGGATCCACGTGGGAACAAGGGCGAACGACTGCCCCCTCATTTTGCAAAAGAAACAATAGAAAAGATATAGAAAAGAGACCGGTTACTTAGCATAATCGGTTTCTTAGGTACCAAAAGAGACCAAGTTCAACTCTGTTGCCAAAATGGTGGAGGCATACAGTGGTTTCGTTTTCTGATGCTGTTGAGTACGTTGCGTGCTGTAGATCTGTGTTTTAACTTGTAGCAGGCTTGCAGTTTCCAAAATCACTTCCCAAGCTCCGATCAATTTTCGTTGGTCGTGCTGGAGTTCACGTCTATCCTTTTATTTTTGCTTTGGTGGAA
>SNQN01000487.1:39684-69565 GCA_008642245.1 Bassia scoparia
GAAAAGAAAAAAAAAAGTGTCATAAATGTAGTGTATGTAGCGCGTGGACCTGGGTCCAACCAAGACCAATTGCGTTTTTCTTAAGTATTCACATTTATTTCAGCTTGTTTTTTGACGTTACTAGTTACGTGTTTTTGTTTCAAATCCAAAAAAAATCTATCTGATATTTGGGGAACTTGAATGTTCACTTAACTAGTTTGAATTTAGCGTAAATTATGGATGTGAATGAAATAGAATTTAGACAATTGTTTCCACAAATTAACATAAAAAAAAAATCCACAAAACTTAGATAACAAAAGAATGTTTGTATTGCTTTGAATTGTTTTTAAAGAAAGAAAAATTTGGGATAAATACCTAATTTTGAAGCGTTTTTTGAAAATAAATACCTAGGTTCAAGTTTATTATTTTACTTAAATACAGACATTCACCAAAAGTTTAGTAAATCAATACCTACTGACAGATTTTGACCAAAAATGTTAGTTTGACCGTTAACTATTGTGGGCCCTTGACCCCCTTCCATACTCCGGCCACTGCCACCACTGCTACCCCAACGACCACCATTGTCACCCCCATCCACTAATATTGGCACCATCTTGGCAATTTGACAGATTTTTGTTTGTTTTTCACCATCTTCGAACGGCTGCGGTGATAAGGGTGGTAGCGGTGGTGAGGGCCGACAGCGGTGCGGTGGTGAGGGACTGCTACTGCTGATGTTGAGAGGTAAGGGAGGGGAGAGAAAGGCGGTGGTGTTGGACTGGTGTAAGTGGTGCAGGGTGGTGGTGATGTTGGTCGTTTAAAAGGAAGAAGAAGGTTGGTAGGAGGAGAGAGAAGATTGAATGGTGATGGTTGAAATAAAAGGGAGGGTAAATATAGTCATTTCACACGAACGGTGTTAATTTCAAGAGTATAATTGGTTAGTAGGTACTATTTTTACAAAAAATTTGACGAATATTTATCATCAATGTTGTATATGTGAATTTATAGAAATAAGAGGCAGGTTTAGATAATATGGTTTTGATAACATGGTCATAATATGTGTTTAGAAGCTTAATAAAATTGGATCCTATATGGGAAATTCTATACGGTAACATTGAGGTTTCACGAAATACACACGGTGACAAGTTAAGTTTTGATATTACATATAGTGACCTTGTATTTTTACAAAATTACACATAGTGGCCCTTTTTCTTAATTCCATGGCTAATTTGACCACTTCACCACAACCCACAACAACTTCACCCAATCCACAGGGACCACAACGCATAAAAAGAATCAAATCATTCTTATAGACACATTTTCCTTTTAAATATCAGTACATTATAATACGCTTAATGTTTAATGCCTCTTATCATCAAGAAAGGAAACCTACATGCACTACCAACACATAAATGGAGAGACCTTAAACGATTGGACGCCGAGGATTTAAAAGGAAATCAAACTCCAAAGATGTAAGACAGGCCATTGTGGAATTTTTTTAAAACTTCCATATCAACTTATGTACAACTACTAGTACACTGCAGCAGCAACCAGTCACAGGGTGCTACACTAGGCTGTATTTTACAGTTAATCAACAGAACGATACGAGATGAAGCCTCATYGYTGATACATGTCGCTGTCTAAACAAAATGTAAACTAATTTTAAACCAAAATTCTGTAGACTAAATGGATAACAATCAGGTAAAGGTGTCCTCTCTGTCTCCTTCTGCAATATCGGCATCCTCCATGTTGCTGAACTCCAAATAGTGAGTAGGCCGATGTTCTTCGTGGTAATATTCTTTGGGAGTTCCGAGCTTGACGCCATACTTCATGCTGACAGTGTGCTTCACCCCCATGAAATTATAATTCCACGGACCACTATCAGGAACCTAGGGGAACACAATTGATTAAAAATAAGCAMCAATCTTATAAATTAACAGGGATGCAATTAAATACTTGTATAGTTGTATATCTTGCCCATAAAACCYTTAAAAAAACAATAACAAATACTGATTGCCATGATCTTACCATATAGAAACCTAGGAAACGGTCACTTAACAACATCTGGACCTTCTCATAATGAGTAGGAAGGTAACCATGGGGGTTGCTTCCATTGTCTTTATTTGCACGTCCCCATTCATATCCTGACGGRGTAAGTTTGTAGGCAGTCAATGAACATGATCCAGGAGTAAAACTGCAAGTAAGAATGATGCATTTTTCTCCATCCCACTGTTTGTTGCTCTCCAAAACACGAGCATGACTTGTAACATCCTACATTAGAGAAATGATTAGGYCAGACAAAATACCGAMCACAAACTGAGAAAGATGTATAGCACCAACATAGCAATGTCGAGTGGGATGAACTCAGGAGACAGTACCTGTGGTGATAGCTGAGGCAGTTCATTTGGCTGTGTATGCATCCACCCCAAGGGTTCCAAATCATTCAGGAAATCATGCTCWGGCAACTGATGAGGAAGGTTGACCTGCTGGTGAGTTCCCCACTGTGGCGGCATTGCGATGCAACGAATTTCCTTGACCTGAGGATTGTCTGGTGGGCTAACGCCATACAAATAACCTGCAATCTGTGTCCTCAAATCTGCTATGCAGATGAACTTCTTCAAAATGTTCTTGGGCATAATATAAGTATATCCCGTTTCCTGAGAAGWAAAAAGATTTAACAGSCCAGCATTAGCAGAAATAACTTTTCCTAAAAAAATACTCCGTACTAAATAAATATACATTTGGCCAAAAAAAGAAGAGAGAAAACACTGACCTTTATGTCCTCCGAGTTCACATAAATATGATTCACACGGAGATAGAGATTTGTTGCAGAAATTGCCCTGACACGCCAATCTGTCTTGGAACCAAAGGCTGCCTGCTCATATGGACTCGTGGTGGTGACAATTAGTTCCTCACCATGCACGTTAACAGTCTTGGTTGTTACTGCTGTCAACTGGCTGGATGCTTTTGCCTGCAGAGCAWTAAGAGAAAAATTAAAATAAACGCTGGATAAATATCATCCTGATAGAACAGAGTAAAAGTACAATAGAAGTTGAACTCACCTGCTTCTCAATCTCAGCGATCTGCTGTCTCTGCTGAGATGGAGGGGTGATCTCTGCCCCAAGAATAATATCACGAATTTCAGACTGTGTTAAGGCAGATGTGTTCACATTGTTCTTCTTGGCATAGTCCGAAAGTATGAGATCTCTCAGAGCAACCTCAACCTGAAAAGAGCATATGTTTGTCATGGTTCAAACCACCCACAAAACAAAAACGTAAAACAGCTAGCACTACTGCATATACATCCATTTGGCTTCTCTTTCATTGTATAGCAAAAGAAATAACGAGAGCTCATAAGATATGATCGTGCTAATTAGGTCCAATAAAGTGACCAACAACAATGAAAAAGGAGGGAGGGAAAGCAATGAGGAAGAAAGATTCATCCTGCAATCATAAAGCAAAAAGAAAAATACCTTCATCCATTGATCATCAGTAAGTGAAGGCCATATATGATGAGGTTCAGTGACAACAGTCCTATCAGGTTTTAGCAGCATCTTTGCCTTCTCATTGTTGACATGAAGTGCTCGAAGTATGAGGATGAGCCGAGAGAATGCCGTATATGAAGATATGCTCTTCAACCAATCATCATAGATGTTAAACAAAACCATTTGTGGCTCTGTAGCCTTTAAGATGAGATCGCCAAATTTCTCAATTTTTAAGCAAGCCTGGAAAGGAAGCTGCAGTTCACTTCCTTTGATAACTATATTTGGAAAATCAAGCAAGTGAACTTCCAGAGGATCCAACATTCCTTTACGAGTCACAATGATCTGTTTTGGTTGTTCCTCAACAGGTAAAGATCGAACAAGAGCAGCAACTTCTTCAGCTGTCTTCCACTTGGCCAGTTGACCCAGACGCTTCTGTCCAGCCCATACACTAGTGTGAATAACCTGCCAAAACATTAACAAAAAGAGTGTTAAGACCTCAAATGCAAGAAAATACAGGGAGCTTACAAGAAGCAAAATATTGGCTACAGTGCCCCATACCTTCAAAAACAGCTGCCCAGTTCGAGGATTAAATATGAAGATAGCACCGTTGATTGGTTTCGTGGTTAAGTTTCCCTCAAATGTTTTATGGATTGTCACTCGATAGACGTTAGTATCATCTACAAACCATATGATCTGATTACTGAATATCTCCCCATAGTTCTGGGATGATAGGTACGGCTCCGTAGGTTCAGAAGAGTACAACTGCAGACCTTTCCTTATACGCTCTCTCAAAACATACAACGCTGGATTAGACTGCAAACCAACACAAACGTTATAAGATAATCACAAGGATACACTGTCAAGCAGTAATTGCAAAAGATGAAAAACAGAAACGGAAAGCACGGTCAAGAAATCAAACCTTCATGATCTTATTCATAGCTTGAGCAATCAAAGGCTTGGACCCAGGGAACCAATTGCCAAAAGCTGAATGCAAGTTGTAAGCCAGATCAATAGCAATCATAACACCCATGGGTGACGGATAAATAGACATGTTATCTGTTGTGTAGTCCAAGAACTTTGCTCTGGTGTAACGCTCAATATCATGAGAATCATAATCTCCCCAACGGAGTTGCACATCTACCCAATATTTATTGCTAGCCTTCTGGTCAAATACATCTTTAGTYTCCGCAACCAAACTGGGTTTTGACATCGGCCACCTGTGGGCAGCAAAAAGAAGAATATCTGCGCAAGAACTGTTCATTTTGTAACTTTTCCTGGGATGGATAGTTTCCTTTTGAACAGTCTCTATTTCCAAGGCATCCAGTTCCTGATCCAGAACTTGACAAAGATCCATGACAACACTTTCATGGATCTTCTGCCATAAATGGGCTCGGAATATCTGAATCAGAGATATCTTCAAAGTTGGAATTTTCCCATGCATAAAAATTCCAGTCAGATCAAGCTGCACTTGAAAACCCACATASACATTGGCACGATTAATCGTGGGAGACCACCATAGTGTAAACCTACGATTCGGAATCTGGTTCAAACCAGATCTTTGTGCATTTGTCAGCTTCTTATACTTCATGGACTCCTCAAATCCAGATGCCTTCTCCCAGAAGAGACCCTCCCATGTAGGGAAGTATGTACCCTTGAACAAAGTATGCTCCAAGATTCCTTCCACTCCTCCAAGTGCCTGAATCACATCAGTTCTGTAATTGTTCAAGTTCCATAATTTCCCATCATGCCTTTGATGTGTCCACCAGAAAGGATTCTGCTTCAAAACCTGATATTGCTTAAAATCAGTACGGACTCTCCAACCCTTATCATACGCCAGAGTATGACGATCCTTTTGAAACAAAGTATTGATTCGAGGTATACCACGATCCCAAGAATCCTCCAGATCCTCTAAAGTTAAGCGCCGGTTCTGTGATTGTGCCTCCTGCCTTTTCAGTGCATACTCAGCCCAAACACGCTGTGAATCAATGAACTCGCTTTCCCAYGGCTGTATGTAACGGTACAAGTTCGGAATCAATTGATCCTCTTCATGGCTCATACCACTCCTGAAGTGGGTCACACCAACATCCGTTTGCTTACTGTAACGAAGGTCACTTTGTGGAATTAAGATGTGACCCATAGAAAGCATTCCAAGTCCTCCAATTTCTTTTGGTGTGTAGAAGATGACAGGAGGAAACCTACTAGGCATTTTTGAGTTCAAACCAATTTTAATACGAGTTTGGATTTTGTTTTCACACTTCACCAGCAAGTCTAGCAGCTCTTGAGTATGCACAGTTGCCTCGCGGAAATAAGTCATGAGGCCAATAAGAGCAGTGTTCCATTTGTTGACTATCTTTGTAAAGGTAGTAGAACCTGAAGACATAAGAATCTGCCTCACCCTGTTCTCAAACACTTTCATGTGTTCATCATCGACTCTCAAAAAGGCAACAGCAGTTCTCTCTTTGGTTTGCTCATTTTGCAAGTTCCACACCCCATCTTTGGTGTTGCTAAATGCCTCAAGAGTCATTCTTATCTTAGGCATTATTCGCACCTCGAATCCACACATGCTGAAAAGCAGATTTGGATTGTCTTTGCTGTACACAGACACAAAACTATTCTCCCACTCTAATGTAGTAATACTACGAGGCAAACGGTTCTTCATGTCCCAAAAAACACTTCTACCCAAGTTCACRTCATGTTTCATGAGCCTCATGCGAGCATCTCTCGGCCAACACTTTTTGTTATTGTATCCAACCATATTCTCATTATTGGGATCAGGATGTTCAGTAAGGTAGCGCTGGATAAGATCTCGAGCCTCTTCGTGAGTGAAGCGGAATAAAATATGCACTTTATCAATATAGCGAGAATACAGCCGAATAGGATGCCTAGTTTCCACCTTGTTATCCCAGAAAGTCATGAATTCGTTCGGCATCTGTGGAGGGCCAGCAATTTCACTACCACGGGTTAAACCCAGAAGAAGAAGATCAAGAACAAGACCGTAGTATTGTACAACAAAGGATGCAAATTGAAGACCACGAATCAGCCCATAAGAATTGGTATGACTCATATCCTTGTAAGATAAAACCACATTATTCTTAGCMGTAACATAATCAGCAATATTGTGATCAAGAATCAACCGCAAAAGTCTGTTGAGCATGGTCAAATCGATTTTCTCAAAGAACTTCTCAAATTTGGTCTGCAACATCACCACACATTGGCCYTCACTTGTATCCCATACACTCTGCAGGTTATTAATCCCTTGGCACCATTTGTACACCAAGAGAGGAGGTGGCTCAGTATCTGCAGGCTTCACCCAATTAGGGAACAAGTGTCTTTTGTCCCCTTCATACCACAGATACTGATCAAGATAAGCATCTGTAATCTTTTCAAGAGGCTCAATCTCATAGACAGGAATCAGATAGCTGTATAGATCCATAAACTCAATGCCAACTTCTTTAAAAGCACGCTGCGTGAGCAAGTGACGTTTGATTCTAGACAACGCTTCATGAGGGTTATCATAAGCCTGCTCAATAAGACCCAACTCTTCTCGTTGCTGTTGATTTAATCTAACTGCAACACTATATGATTCTTTCAACCTCTCCAATGCAAGGATGAGAAGCTTTGTGTCATGCTTATATGACAGAGGAGGGAAAGGTATTGGAGAGAACTTCCTTGACTCCAGCCAATGAACAGTAGTGGTGTAAATAGCYACAGCCTCTTCAGGTGTAACATATGGCCCATCTTTCAAATAATTATGCTGACGTTCTTGCTCTGCTTTAAGCCACAAGCGAGTCAACCTCCCAAGATTCTTACGACAAACTGTCTTATCAACTGTAGCTCCACGTCTGATACGCTCGCGATTATAATGAGCAACRTTTGTCCACCAATCTGCTTTCGCCTTCACATAACGAAGGATCATATTTTCAATGGGGACTGGCAATCCTGGAACCTTCCAGGGAATGTTTGCTTTCCAACAACGCCAAGCTTCACTTAGATGTTGCAAGATTGTTCTAGCTTTATTTTGCTTGATTCCCTCAGGCATAGCATCRAGAACATCATGCATCACAGCAGCACGAAGTTCAAGGTCAAAATGACTCTCAACACGCTGCTTGGTGACTGTTTTTGCCACTCCTTTGGAATGTCGRCCTTCAAACTGTCTAGCAAGCAGGTTACCCAGCCATCTCTCCAGCAACGGCACTATACCACGAAGGAAGAAAAGCCAGACCCTCCACATGGGTGCCCAGAAGCCACAACCAGGTCCCTTCCCAACTGGCCCAGTATTAAAACGGTAATAAATCAAGTGCTTCAGATCTTTACACATTCTGATCTGTCTCATGAGCCTATACTTGTAACGATACATTCCAGTCAGCTGACCAACATGTGAAAATATATATTGCAAGCCATCAGCCAGTTGGAAGGCATCTACATTACCCAAACGGAACTGCACATTGGCATCAACCACAAGTTTTGTCAACCGGAGAATTTCACGACACAGATGAAATGCGTTYCCAAACCKTGATTTCTTACGTTCCTTCGTAGTAAGTGTCTTCACTGGCTTCAAATTGAAATTATAATCAAGATGCAGATAGTTCAGGTTTTTACGGTGAATTAACAGGTTCAGCATGTTGTACCCTTGCCTGCAAACCTGGAGGCCAACTTCAACCCAATCTAGTTCAGTACTCTGGAAAAACTTGGTAGCTGCAAGAGATCTAAAAAGATGCTTCTTTTTCTGAGCTTTTGGAGGCCTATGATGCAGCTCATTTAGCACAAAACATTTCAACAACTTCTGGTAGCTGACWCGAACCTTGACAGGATATGAAGGTGGGCTACAAAAGCAAAGTATAAATTAGAAATTAAGGAATAGAATATTAATTATGCATCACATAGGACAAACACATCCATGAGCAAATGAGGAAACTGTAAATAACTAGATGGGAGTAACTCTCTTACCAATGCTCTTTGTACCACTCTGAAACAAGTGGTATATCTTCAGCACGTCGAGTACGACCAGACCTCATATTAAATGGTCTTGGAGCACACAGCAGCGAAATTCCAGCTGCTGTGGTGTCTGTGTAAAGCTGGGTGTCAGAAAGTAATGGCTCCACCCCTTCTGGAAGCTCAAAATCATCATCATCCTCTTCATATACTTTTTTATCACGRCGATCTTTATGGGTTGAGGTTATAGGATGAATTAATGGATCATAATAAAATGCTGGAAGATCAGGATCCTCAGTTTTTATATACATAATCATTGGAGTGTGGTATACACAAAGTCTTACTTTCCTGGGTCTGTTGTTGTAGAGATGTGGAAATGCAATTTTGTACTCTGTTCGAAGTGGTGACCGAATAATGAGCTTGTTGATGTCATTAAACTCATTCCAGTCCTCATCACCTTTCTCCATGTCACGATACAGAGGCTCAAACTTCGGACCTCCTGCAAAAGTGTATTACCAAAATCATTACAAACAGGACATCATCTAACACTATCTAGTGAAGTAGGCAACCAGAACATGGTGATATAATGTAGATTGATTAGAGTCTAGAACAAAGCAAAGGGCATACAAGAATTATTGCAACATGAGTTCAAGAAGAAATCACATATATCTGAGGTTGAAAGTTGAAACCAAAAAAGGGAAGGCTTCTTGAATGCTTAAATAAAAACAAGAACTTGAACAGTCGAACATTGCCCAGTATTACTATGACTTGATAGAGAATGTTTACTCACTTCAGTCCTTTCAAGCAAGCCATAGGGCAACAGCATTATATAAATCAATATTCAACAACATAGAGACTGTATGCTTGACCATTACCTAGTTTTTACAAGACATGACAGCATGAAAGAAGAAATAAAATAAAAGGCAAACCTACTAAACCAGCCAAGATCATGGGTAGACAAGTGACATGGGTGTATAACCAGAACTTTTTAAAAAAAAATAAAAAAATTAAAAAAATTAAAAAAAAAAACCTAAAAGCAGCAGTGCCTCCGCACTGCAAATAAATCAACAAAGACACAAAACTGAATTATTCCAGCAGATAATCTCAACTAACCTTGCTCATTCTCACATTAACTCATTGATTTACGCACAGGAAAAATCCAAACCATATCAACAGAATTTCACAACACCAACTTTTCAAGGCAACATGTGCCAAAATTGCAAACAGATATGCCTATGTATTACACCTTTGATATCATGTAAAAGCCTAACGCAGCCAAGAAATCACAAACCATATCAAAGAAAATYAAGAAAACAAAATCTCAAAGAGATAAGGAAAATGAYAGGAATTTGACATACCAGGTATGCACATGTTCAGGGCTTTTGCTGTGAAGAAAGATTCCATATCAAACAAATAAAAATAATTTCTATCGACCATATCAGAAAGCAGTTGCCCTGCAAACCTATACAGCGTTGACATAATCGGCAGKGAAAGRTGCCATCTTCTATAACTTGGGCCATTGATAAGCTTTGTCTTCACAAGAGGCTTATGATCATAAAACCATGTATACACAGCAGAATCTTCTTCCTCRTCCAATTCCAGCTGGATTGGCTCCAAGGGATCYACATCTAAAACATTATCAGCATAATCCAATGGGGGCTCCTCGTCGTCAAAAGGAGGAAACCTCATTCTTTTGAAATGTCGGCGATCTCTTTTCTCTCTTCTCATCATAATCCACATCGTACCCCATTGAGCCAAATATATAGGTTCAACAACCCATGGTATTTCATTAACAAATGTAATGGCTCCGGTAATATGATATAAAACTTTGACATCGCGGACCTGGAAACACATAGATAGATATCATGTCAGAAGTAGCAAGACATCGTGCATATAATTAGTGTGAACTCCCACCCTTTTCATGTAAACCTCAGGCACCTCCCATAATSCATGAAATAAAAGCTTATAWTTAGACATTTTTGAAAATCTATCCACACAAACTCTTTGTATTAAAGATAGATTCACTACCAACAAMGAAGAATATGTCAGCAAAATTACCTGTTCCCAAGGCATCGGCATGTTCTCAAGAAGCTTGTAGACAGCATGGGGAACAAACTTCAAGGCTCCTAGATATACACGCTTATCATGACGGTATTTTTTAGAAGACATGTCACCATGATCTCTGAACCATAAGAAGATAAAAAAAACATATCAGCAATAAAGCAAGTGTTAAACCCCTTGTTATCGAGGTAAAACTAACACCCAGAAACAAAAGGTTGTGACCATGGCCACCATGCAATTAATCCTGTTTTTTCAAACTTCRATAATTTTATAGTATTCAAAAAGTTCCAATATCTAGCAACACAAAATCAGTAGATTCGTCAATTTATTACAATCCCACAAATGTATAATTGGATAGCAAATTACTTCAGCATTAGAAACTCAGAAAACAAAAACTAAAACTGTCTCTTACTACCACCAGAGCTCCAACAAACATATCCATTTACATTGATTGAACTTCACATGCAAATACATCAAACATACTACCCAAAAGAAATGGGAAATTATAAATTCCAATCATCCATTCTAGACATTAAAAAGTTCCATTACACCTTTACATGGCCACTGTACCAGAATCTCTAAGATCATAATACATGACCTCCAACATAGCATCACCAAAAGACAATGTTCCACCCCCATAGAGTTGAACACAAGCCAATACATACAAGCCAGAGGGTAACTATACACAGATCTCTATAGAAGGCATGATGAAATAAATAATCACTGTCTGAATGCATCAAACCTGAACATTGCAAAGGCCGAGTCAAATATGTTTGTGAATCCAATTGCAAATTTTAACAAACAATCATCATAAGCTTGATTTATATTATGCTTACACTACAAGTGCAATGCTTTGAACATACCTCCCTACTCAAGARGATTTGAAAAAATTAAAAACTCATGAACATCAGGTTCCTTTTGTACTCCCTCCGTGACATATTTCTCGCAACTCTTGTATTAAGTTGTGTTAACATTGTAAATAAGCTTAATTGTGTTTAGTTGTAAAGTAGAAGAGGAAAGCACATTAATTTGTGTGGTAAAATTGGAGGGAAAGGTTTTGAGTGAAGAGGACAAATTAGTGGAAGGATCACTTTGGTGTTTTTTCATCATTTATTGATGTGGTAGAAGGTAGAGGGGGAATTTTCAAGCTAAATTAGGAAATAAGTAGTGTTGCAGAATTATGTTACGAACGAAAAATAGAAGAGTTGCGAGAATTTTGTTTGTGATGGAGTTATTATATAAATCAAAAAGATAAGAGTGTGATCTAAGCATAACAAACCCATAAAAATAAATGGAGCATAAGATGAATGCTCACTACTCAGCTAAGTGTACTCTTTGGGGGGCACACCACAATAGCTTCTCTTTAAACGGTACCTTAAAATTTCATAAACACTTCCATGCTTCATGAAACTCTTAATAATTCATAGACGGACTCACAGGACTAACCAAAACACACACAATTTTACAGAAAACAACAATCCATAAAATTATTGACACAACTGGAACACCAATACTCGAATCTACTAATCATGTTCAGAGACAACAATATTTCATAACTTAATATAACCCATAAAAACAAAATCCCACAAAAAAAAAAAAAACAATATTCAAACAACTAGATCAAGCGTACACCAGAAACGTACTAACACAAACCAATAATACTTCTCTTTAACATAGATAAATAAATACTCATTTATTAAAAAAAATAAATTAAATTCTAACTAAACTCAGATGAAGTGATGATCTAAATCTATACTAGCAAAGAATCTTCGCTAACATGCTTTTAAATTTACCTAATACTACGATACACCATAACATGCTCTGGAATTAAATAAAAATTACTCATGAGGGCTATTATAAGATACTCTTTTTTTTTGGTGATATTATATTAGATACTCTGAAATGAAACATAAGTAACACTGAAGCAAATAGTTTTCCTATCATGCTCTAAATTTTAAAAGCCAAAATCTTGAAAATTTTGCTATCAAATGCTCTCTTGCTTAACTAAGAAAGACTCATCCACGGCTATCCTTCTAATATAACATGCTCTAATGAATTTAACTAATCTGACAAAAACTTTGTGTCATTATCTCTTATGCTCCAAATAAAATCAAACACATTGAATAGCCAGCGATTCTAGAGTGCTCTAAATGGTTAAAGAAATTCTAATGAAATAATCATCTACGTCATTCGACGTAAAACAGCAAACAACAACTAAAATCAACTAGACACCAAAAATCACTCACCGAAGTAATTCAATTCTCATCCTGTAGTTTTCTAAACATCTCAGTCTCGATTAACTAAATAATTAGCATCAACTACCCTTCTGTAAGTTCTAAAAATGCATAAATCAACTTCATCCAATAATCTCTGGTGTGTCTTAATCTCATATCCTCAGAATATATCCACAAAAAATACAACAAAAAAAATAACTAAAAGCTTATCAACATTTATCGAGTCTACCATACTCTAAAACGACACTAAAATACATCATTCAAACACGTTCTTTTTCTCCAACATCATCATCACTCAAAACAACTAAATATTGAAAAAAGAAATCACAAACTCGAAATAAAATCACGGATAATCTTCCTGACATTGCTAGGAGGCATATCTCTTCTGAGTCTAGATGAACCAAACTTTCTTATGCCAATATCGCTTAGATTGAGCTGCATCCATTTCTAGCCTTCTCCTGGAGCTCGCTCTCAGCTTCAGCAGGCGATTCTGCTGCTGAACTGTCGCTGCGACGGCTGTTAGCAGACGTGTGAGGTTGCGCCGCGCGCGGGCGAGGAAGGCGACGTCGGCGCGGCGGTGGTGGCCATAGATTGTTCTGCGTTCACATTCGTGAAGGAAAACCCACTAAAAATAACAAGATTGCGAAGAATTTGAAAAACCTAGGAGAGAGAAATGATTGGTTCATGGGAGAAATTTGAAGTAGAGAATGAGATTTGGTGTGATCGATGATAGAGTTGGAATAATAAGGGTTTTGAATTTTATTTTTTTTATTTTTCGGGGTTTTTCTATCGTGAGAGAGATATAGTGAGGAATGAAATGCGAAGGAGAAGTGAAGGGGGTGGAGGAATATAAGGAGTGTAAAAATTGATAAGAATTGAAGGGGTAGAGGCGCGGTAGAGAGGCGGGAAACGACTTCTTTGTGATATTTCCGATTTTGGAGGTTTTTTTCACTGGGCTGTGGTTTAGGATGTTTTGGATTGGGCATAATTTGAAAATCTTGGGCTGGCTGTAGTTGGGATAGCTTTAGTTTTCGGCAATATTTTTATTTTTACTTTTATTTTTTTGCTTTTGACTGGAACGACAATTGTCATTGACCAGTGTTCATTGATAATGATTATTAGTGATCGCCTTAAGTGGTGGAGCGGTGGCATGTGTTGTGGGTGTGATCACTAGTTTGAATCGATGTATACAACAATAGATTTGGATTTCATGTATGTAGACATGGGTAGTGGTCCAAATGTCACAATCGACTAATTTATAAAAATTAACAAGATATTGAATCTAAATAAAAGTGTACGTGTGTACCATGTCGAATGTCATATTAACACGAAGTCCTTGAGGTAAAAAGCGAAAGTTGAAGTACATCAGGATTCAAGAACGAGCTGCTAGGTTGATTTGTACTCATGGGCAATGAGCATGGAGTGCATGTCTAGAAATTTGTACTTAGTAAGTAAAGTAAATATCAATTAGCACTAAATTTAAAAGTTTTGGCATATGATTAATCTGTTAATCTTCAAGCATATACAATGGTTATGCACTCCAAACTCCTGCTTTGTATTATATTCTTATTTGACAAGTCTAGTTTTACATTTTTCCGCACCCACTTACCTATATCTTCAGCTTTTTAAATGATGAGGTTGTGTATGGCCACTGTATATTTTATTTTATTATTATTGATGAACACTATTAATTTGTCGAATGTAGCGAAAATAAATTTAACTTAACTTAAACATGTTAAATTAACAATATGGAAACAATGATAAAAACAAGTTACTTAATAAAATCAGCGTATGTCTTCTGGATAAACAATTTACATTAACTGATTCATCTTGAAATCAACTCTTTAATTCTTAATTCAATTCTAAATCATGTGTTTGGCAAAAAAAAATTTTAATGACATTACTTCATAAAAATGATTCAACAATTAATCACTATTGTTCTTCAACTCTGCTGTTTCATTTGAAATTATTTTTTTTTTTCTTCCATGTAAATTCGGTTTATGTTCTTTCTCGTGATAATTGATTATCAAAGCTTTAAAAAAAAAGATGACATTGGATAGGAGAAAGGGAAGAAGGAAGTAGGAGGATAATGAATGGTAAGTGAGAGATACAATGTAGCTTAGGATTTCAAATCTTCCTTTCGTTTCTTTTTAATAGCAACACCGAATTCGACACAAATCTAAGGCTAGATATTGATTGTGACGTATAGAAGTATAAGAGAGAGAAAATTCTATTTATATAAGTGACAGGGGGAGGAGAGATGTGTCCCCCTTCAAAAACCCAAAATTCGCTACTTTAATGATTTATTATTAGAAAATCAAAAAGAAGAAAAAATTACAACTCTCGTCTTTTTCTGAATTTGTATATTAGAGAAACAAGTTTAACAATGGCATAGCATTAAAGTAATCATATTAAGGGTCATTTCTAATATTATTGGAGACTACATAAAATAATTATATTTACTCCTTAATGAGATGTTTTTGTACTGTCGTAAACTATTATTTATTTGCTTGTTGATCCATTATAAAAAAACTGCATTGACTATGCAATGTATATTATTAATGATCCAACTTTATATCAATCAAATAAACATCACTTATCAAAAGTATGAATAAAATATTTTTTAAAAACTTTTAATATTACTTATTGAAAATTAGAGGTGTCATAGTAGTAACTTCATATCAGTCTTTCATCATTATACACATTTATATTAATTTGTAATACGTGAGTGGAGTAATTAGTTATTACTTGTAAAAAATTAATTTTTAGAAATAACGGATAATAATCTGTGATTTTTTGGCGAAAACAAACCTTTTATAACTAAAATTTTGCGAAAGAAAACCTTTTAAAACGATAATTGCAAGAAGAAACCTAAATAAAAATTTCCTTTGCGAAACACCACCTTATGACGTCACTATGGCTTTGACCGTCCTTAATCACATTCGACCTCACTAATTGGCACCTTAATCTCTATTTTCACCCACCACCACAAGCCCACTCCACACCACCCTAGTAACCACCACAAATCGACCACCCCAGCACGACATCACCTACCAACCACCACCGCCATTCCAAACCACCACCTAAATTTTAATTTTCCCATAATTCAAAACCCCCACACACCTTAACCCCTCAACTGTGACCACCACCACCACGAATCCAAGCACCACTTGAGCCAAATTGCCAATCTATGAGCTGAAAACATAATTTTCGAAAGGAAAATTGCAAGTTTCGAACTCAAAGATACATGTTCGAACCAATTTCCAAATTTTCGAGCATGAATGTCAAATTTCGAACTGAAATCTGAGACTTTTTAACTGAAAAACACCATATTCCAAAATTCACGGCGAAACGAGAGGCCCTAACACCGCCACTTCCAACGCCAATGGTGAAGAGGTCGAAATTAAAATGGCRGCCATTATCAGACGAAGAAGACGATTCARCTCGAATTGTGAAACTCCGACGCAGATGAAGGTGACGAAGAGGAGGAGAGAGAAGGCGTAGGGAATTGGGGGATATGCAAGAGGAAGAAGAGGAGAAATAATTGAAGCGATGAGGTGGGAATCTTTTGCATAGAGAGTGAGGGAGATTGTAGCGGTGGTGGTGGTCGCGTTTCAGGGAGATTGCGGTACGGTAGTGCTGGCGTTAGAGAAAGGGTGATTGTGGTGGCGGTGCTACTCGGCTGTGTTAGAGTGCGAAGTGGTGGTGGTAGGAAGAAGCTAAGGGAGGAGAGAGAAGGCATGAAAGGATGAAGAAGGGTGGAAAGGATTGCAAATAGAGATTTAGGTGCCAATTAGTGAGGTCAAATGTGATTAGGGATGGTCAAACCATTGATGACATCATTTGGTTTCATTTCGCAATGAAAATTTTCATTTAGGTTTCATCTTGCAATTATCGTTTTAAAAGGTTTTCTTTCGCAAAATTTTAGTTATAAAAGGTTTTATCTCGCAAAAAAATCTAATAATATCCCCATATGTAGAGAGGATTTCTGTCACATTGTTCAACTTTTTTTCATTCGCTCTTAAGAAGAGCAACAAACTGTCGTCAGCAAAGAATAAAGAGAGGTAGGTGCGCACTCGCTCCCAATATGAGTATAAAATACTGAACAATTGATAATTGTAAATTCATTTTGTAATTGCTCATGATGTTATGAAAGATATTAGTTGGGGAAAAATAAAAACCTAAAAGAAATAAAATATACAAAAGAACAACAAAATAGTGTAGATAAAAATGAATAAACAAGGATTAAAAAATAGGAGAAAAAGGGGAAAAAAAGTACAATCCTTAATATCGCCAAAAAAAAAATGTAAAAAGAAGTTGAATGTCATTCAAAAATGTTTGAAGATTATGACAGAAAACTGAATATTTACACTAACTTACATAATTATAATTGAATGTTGCATACAAATATTGATATCATTATGGAAATTAAATTTTAAATGAATATGAATACACAACGTTGATATTTGTACTCCACTTAAATTGAATTACAGTACAATACATAAACGTAACATACAAACTCATAAAATTAAAAAAAATCGGCAATATATACTTGATCACACAGTACAAAAACTTTAAAAAATAAATGTAATTTATAAATCATAAATGAAATTTCAATAAATATAAACAAATGTTCAAATCTTAAGAATGAATATTGAAAGACGAAGATTGTAAAAACAATACTGAATTGGCATACAAAACTTTCAATACCTCATTGGTTTAAATTACAAACTAAACACCCAAAAAAAATAAGGGAAAAAAAAAATAATATTAATGCAATTTGGAATATATATATAAGGCGAATACTGCATATGGAAATGTTAATATGTAAATCATACATGGATTAATTAAGAAAAAATGGTGACTAAAAATATACGATACAAAAACAACCACCAAAATAAAAAGAGAAAATAAATAATAATGAATATGTTTCCTTCCTTTTCTCTTCTCTCTTTGGAATAACAAGGAGTGTTCGCTTCTGAACGGACCAAACGTTCCCAGCTAGAATTGGGCACAGTGCACGCTCACATCTTCGGTGATAAGGCTTCGGCAATTGCGAGGAGTGGGCCCAGATGATATCTCGATCCCTCCAACTTCTTAGATCACTTGTCATTTTGTTGCTTTGAACCCTACCACGTTTTTGGTGTCTATAATAATAATAATAATAAATTAATAATAATAATAATAATAATAATATAATAATAATATAATAATAATAATAATAATATATAAATAATATATAATAATAAATATAAAAAGTAGTTAAGAAGAAAAAAAAAGGAAAGAAAAAAAAAAGTCATTAAATGTAGTGTATGTAGCGCTGGACCTGTGTCCAACCAAGACCAATTGCGTTTTTCTAAGTATTCACATTTTATTTCAGCTTTTTTTGACTTACTAGTTACGTTTTGTTTCAATCACAAAAAAATCTAGCTGATACTTTGGAACTTGAATGTCACTAAACTAGTTTGAATTTAGCTAATTTGATGGTGTGAATGAAATAGATTTAGACAATGTTTCCACAAATATAACATAATAAAAAAAATCACAAACTTAGAGAACAAAAAATGTTTGTATTGCTTGAATTGTTTTTTTAGAAGAAAAAACTTTGGATAAATACCTAATTTGAAGCGTTTTTAAAATAAATACCTAGTTCAAGTTCTATTATTTTACTTAAATACACATTCACCAAAAGTTTAGAAATCCAATACTACTGACAGATTTTACCAAAAATTTAGTTGACCGTTAACTATGTTGGCCCTTGACCCCTCCATACTCGGCCACTCCCCACTGCTACCCAACCCACCATTGTCACCCCCATCCACTAATATTCACCATCTTGGCCAATTTGACAGATTTTGTGTTTTTCACCTCTTGCGAACGCTGCGGTGTATAAGGTCGGTAGCGGTGGTAGGCCGACAGCGGTGCCGGGTGGTAGCGACTGCTACCTCTGATGTTAGAGGTAAGAGGGAAGAAACGGTGGACTGGTGGTAAAGTGGTTGCAGGTGTGTGGTGATGTTGGTCGTTAAAAGAAAGAGGAAGCGTTGGTAGAGAGAAGAAGATTGAATTGATGTTGAAATAAAAGGGAGGGTAATATAAGTCATTTCACACGACGGTTAATTTCAAGGAGTATAATTGTTAGGATACTTTTTTACCAAAAAATTGACGAATTACATCAATGTTTATAGTGTAATTTATAGAAATTAGAGGCAGGTTTAGATATTAGGTTTGAAACATGTCATAATATGTTAGAAGCTAATAAAATTGACCATATGGGAAATTCTATACACGGAACATTGATTTCACGAATAACACGTGACAATTAAGTTTTTATACATATAGTGACCTTGTATATTTACAAATTACACATATTGCCCCTTTTTCGTAATTCCATGCTAATTTGACCACTTCACCACAACCCACAAACCAACTTCACCCAATCCCAGGGACCACAACGCATAAAATAGATCAAATGCATTCTTATAGACACATTTTCCTTTTAAAAGATGTACATATAAATTACGCTTAATGTTTAATGCTCTATCATAAAAAGGAACCTACATAGCACTACAACCACATAAATGGAGAGACCTAGAAGATGGACGCGAGGTTTAAAAGGAAATCAAACCCAAAATAAGACAGGCATTGTGAATTTTTTAAACTTCCATATCACTATATTGACAACTACTAGTACACTGCACAGCAACCAGTCACAGGGTGCTACACTAGCTGTATTTTACAGTGTAATCAACATAACATACGAATAAGGCCTCATTTGCTTCGATACATGTCGTGTCTAACAATGTAAACTAATTTAAACCAAATTTGTAGACTAAATGAAACAATCAGGTAAAGGTGTCTCTCTGTTCCTTCGCAATATCGGCATTCCTCCTGTGCTGAACTCAAATATAGTAGGCGATTTCTTCGTGTATATATGCTTTGGGATCAGCTTGACCCTACTTCATCTGACGTGTGCTATTCACCCCCAGAAATATAATTCCACGGACCACTATCAGAACCTAGGGAACACAATTGATTAAAAATAAGACCAGATCGTATAAATTAACAGGATGCAATAAATATTGTAGTTGTATATCTTCCCATTAAAACCTTTAAGGAAAACAATAACAAATCTGGATGCCATGATCTTACCATTAGAAACTAGAAACGGTCACTTAACAACATCTGACCTTCTCCATAATGAGTAGAAGTCAACCAATGGGTTGCTTCATTGTCTTTATTTGCACGTCCCATTCATATCCTGACGGGGTTAAGTTTGTAGCAGTCAATGACATGATCCAGGAGTAAACTGCAGTAAGATGAGCATTTTCTCCCATCCACTGTTTGCTTGCTCTCCAAAACACCGAGCAGACTCTGTAACATCCTAATGAGAAAATGATTACCAGACAAATACCACGAACACAAACTGAGAAAGATGTATAACCACCAACCATAGCAATGTCGAAGTGATGAACTCGGAGACATACTGTGTTGATAGCTGAGCGTTCTTTGCTGTGTATGCACTCCCCCCAAGGTTCCAAATCATTCAGGGAATCATGCTAGCAACTGATGAGAAGGGAACTGCTGGTGAGTTCCCCACATGTGGCGGCTTGCGATGCAACGACTTCCTTTACCTGAGATTGTTGGGGGCTAAACGCCATACAAATAACCTGCATCTGTGTCCTCAATCTGCTATGCAGATGAACTTCTTCAAAAATGTTCATTGGGCATAATATAAGTATATCCCGTCCTGAGAAGTAAAAGATTAACAGCGACCACATAGCAGAAAAACATTCCAAAAAAATACTCCTACTAAATTAACATTACATTTGTTTCCAAAAAAGAAGAGAAAAAACACTTACTACTTTCTCTAGTCCACATAATATGATTCACACGAGATATGAATGTTGCAGAAATTGCCCTCACGCCAATCGTTTGGAACCAAAGGCTGCCTGCTCATATGGACTCTGGGGTGACAATTAGTTCCTCACATGCACGATTAACTCTTGGTTTACTGCTGTCAAACTGGCTGGATGCTTTGCCTGACAGAGCAATAGAGAAAAATTAAATAAACGTCTGGATAAATATCATCCCTATAGAACAGAGTAAAAAGTACAATAGAATTGAACTCACCTGCTTCTCAATCTCACCGATCTCTTCTCGCTAGAATGAGTATCTCCCGCCCAAATAAATATCCACGAATTTCAGACTGTTAAGCAGTTGTCACATTGTTCTTCTTGGCTAGTCCGAAAGTAGAGATCTCTCAGAGCAACCTCAACCTGAAACAAGATAGTTTGTCATGGTTCAAACCACCCACAAACAAAAACGTTACAACAGCTGCACTACGCATATACATCCATTGCTTCTTTATAGTTATAGCAAAAAAACGAGCTCATAAGATATGTCTGTGTAATTAGGTCCAAAATGACAACACAATTGAAAAAGAGGAGGGAAACAATGAGGAAGAAAGATTCATCTGCCAATCAAAGCAAAAAGAAAATACCTATCCATATCATCAGTATGTGAAGCCATATATGATTGAGTTCAAGGTGACACAGTCCTATCAGTTTTAGCAGCATCTGCCCTTCTCATTGTTGACATGAATTGCTCGAGTATGAGATGGACCGAGGAAATGCCGATTGAAGATTATTGCTCTTCAAACCAATCATCAAAATGTTAAAACAAAACCATTGGCTCTGTAGCCTAAAGATCGAGACGCCAAATTCTCAATTTTAAGCAAGCCTGAAAGACGCATTCACTTCCTTTGATAAACTATATTTGAAATCAAAAAAGCAGTGAACTTCCAGAGGTCAACATCCTTTAGATCACAATATCTGCTTTGTGCTTCCTCAACAGGTAAAGATCAACAAGGCAGCAAACTTCTCACGCTTCCTACTTGCCATTCGCCCAGCGCTTCTGTCCACCCATAACACTAGTTAATTAACCTGCCAAACATAACAAAAGAGTGTTAAGACCTAAACAGAAATACAGGAGAGCTACAAGAAGCAAAAATATTGGCTACACGTGCCCATACCTTCAAAAACCAGCTGCCCAGTTCCATGGTATTAAATATGAGATAGCACCGTGATTGGTTTCGTGTATAAGTTTCCCTCAAATGTTTATGGATTGTCACTCGATAACTTAGTATCATCTACAAACCATATGATCTGATACTGAATATCTCCCCATAGTTCTGGATAGGTACGCTCCGTAGTTCAGAAGAGTACAACATGCAACCTTTCCTTATACGCTCTCTCAAAACATACAACCTGGATTAGACTGCAAACCAACACAAACGTTATAAGATAATCACAAGATACACTGTCAAGCAGTAATTGCAAAAGATGAAAAAACAGAACGGAAAGCACGGTCAAGAAATCAAACCTTCATGATCTTATTCATAGCTGAGCAATCAAAGGCTTGACCCAGGAACCAATTGCCAAAAGCTGAATGCAAGTGTAAGCCAGATCAATAGCAATCATAACACCATGGTGACGGTAAAATAACCTGTTATCTGTTGTTGTAGTCAAGAACTTTCTCTGGTTAACGCTCAATATCATGAGAATCATAAATTCTCCCAACGGAGTTGCACATTACCAATATTTATTGCTAACCTCTGGTCAAATACATCTTTAGTTTCCGCAACCAAAAACTGGGTTTTGACATCGCCACCTGTGGGCAGCAAAAAGAAGAATATCTACGCAAGAAACTGTTCATTTTGTAACTTTTCTGGGATGGTAGTTTCTTTGAACAGTCTCCTATTTCCAAGGCATCCAGTTCCTTATTCCAGAACTGACAAAGATCCTACAACACTTTCATGGATCTTCTGCCATAAATGGGCTCGGAATATCTGAATCAAGAGAATTCTTCAAAGTTGGAATTTTCCCATGCCATAAAATTCCAGTCAGATCAAGCTGCACTTGAAAACCCACATAGACATTGGCACGATTAATCGTGGGAGACCACCATAGTTAAACCTACATTCGATTGGTTCAAACCAGATCTTTGTGCATTTGTCAGCTCTTATACTTCATGGACTCCTCAAACTCAGAGCCTTCTCCAGAAGAGACCCTCCATGTAGGGAAGTATGTACCCTTGAACAAGTATGCTCCAAGATTCCTTCCACTCCTCCAAGTGCCTGAATCACATCTCAGTTCTGTAATTGTTCAATTCCATAATTTCCCATACATGCCTTTGATGTGTCCACAGAAAGATTCTGCTTCCAAACCTGATATTGCTTAAAATCAGTACGACTCTCCAAACCCTTATCATACCCAGAGTATGACGATCCTTTTGAAACAAGTATTGATTCGAGGTAACCACGATCCAAGAATCCTCCAGATCTCTAAAGTTAAGCGCCGTTCTGTATTTGCCTCCTGCCTTTTCAGTGCTACTCAGCCCAAACACCTGTGAATCAATGAACTCGCTTCTCCCATGGCTGTATGTAACGGTACAAGTCCGAAACAATTGATCTCTTCATGGCTCATACCATCCTGAAGTGGGTCACACAACATCCGTTTGCACTGTAAACGAAGTCACTTGTGAATTAAGATGTGACCCATAGAAAGCATCCAAGTCCTCCATTTCTTTTGTGTGTAGAGTGACAGGAGGAACCTACTAGCATTTTGAGTAAACCAATTTTAATACGAGTTTGGATTTTGTTATTCCAACTTCACCAGCAAGTCTAGCAGCTCTTGATTATGCACAGTTGCCTCGCGGAAATAAGTCATGAGCCAATAAGAGCAGTGTCCATTTGTGACTATCTTGTAAAGTAAGAACCTGAAGACATAAAATCTGCCTCACCCTGTCTCAAACACTTTCATGTGTTCATCATCGACTCTCAAAAAGGCAACAGCAGTTCTCTCTTTGGTTTGCTATTTTGCAATTCCACACCCCATCTTTGGTGTTGCTAAATGCCTCAAGAGTCATTCTTATTTAGGCATTATTCGCACCTCGAATCCACACATGCTGAAAAGCAGATTTGGATTTCTTTGCTGTACACAGACACAAAACTATTCTCCACTCTAACTGTAGTAATACTACGATGGCAAACGGTCTTCATGTCCCAAAAAACACTTCTACCCAAGTTCACGTTCATTTCATGAGCCTTGCAGCATCTTCTCTGGCCAACCACTTTTTGTTTATGTATCCAACCATAATGCTCATTATTGGGATCAGGATGTTCAGTAAGGTAGCGTGGATAAGATCTCGAGCGCTTCTTCGTAGTGAAGCGGAATAAATATTTGCACTTCTCAATTATAGCAGAATACAGCCGAATAGGATGCCTAGTTTCCACCTTTTATCCCAAGAAAGTCATGAATCGTTCGGCATCTGTGGAGGCCAGCAATTCACTACCACGGTTAAACCCAGAAGAAGAAAGATCAAGAACAGACCGTAGTATTGTACAACAAAAGGATGCAAATTGAAGACCACGAATCAGCCCATAAGAATTGTATGACTCATATCCTTGTAAGATAAAACCACTTATTCTTAGCGTAACATAATCAGCAATATTGTGATCAGAATCAAACCGCAAAAGTCTGTTGAGCATGGTCAAATCGATTTTCTCAAAGAACTCCAAATTGGTCTGCAACATCACCACACAATTGGCCTTCATGTATCCATACACTCTGCAGGTTATTAATCCCTTGGCACCATTTGTACACCAAGAGAGGAGTGGCTCAGTATCTGCAGGCTTCACCAATAGGGACAAGTGTCTTTTCTCCCCTTCATACCACAGATACTATCAAGATAAGCATCTGTAATCTTTCAAAGGCTCAATCTCATAGACGGAATCAGATAGCTGTATAGATCCATAAACTCAATCCAACTTCTTTAAAAGCACGCTGCTGAGCAAGTGACGTTTGATTCTAGACAACGCTTCATGAGGTTATCATAAGCCTGCTCAATAAGACCCAACTCTTCTCGTTGCTGTTGATTAATCTAAACTGCAACACTATATGATCTTTCAACCTCTCCAATGCAGGATGAGAAGCTTTGTGTCATGCTATATATGACAGAGGGCGAAGGTATGGAGAGACTTCCTTGACTCCACCAATGAAACAGTAGTGGGTAAATAGCTACAGCCCTTCAGGTGTAACATATGGCCCATCTTTCAAATAATTATGCTGACGTTCTTGCTCTGCTTTAAGCCACAAGCGAGTCAACCTCCCAGATTCTTACGACAAACTGTCTTATCAACTGTAGCTCCACGTCTGATACGCTCGCGATTATAATGAGCAACGTTTGTCCACAATCTGCTTTCGCTTCACATAACGAAGGATCATATTTTCAATGGGACTGGCAATCCTGAACCTCCAGGAATGTTTGCTTTCCAACACGCCAAGCTCACTAGATGTTGCAAGATTGTTCTAGCTTTATTTTGCTTGATTTCCTCAGGCATAGCATCAGAACATCATGCATCACAGCAGCACGAAGTTCAAGGTCAAAATGACTCTCAACCACCTGCTTGGTGACTGTTTTGCACTCCTTTGGAATGTCGCCTTCAAACTGTCTAGCAGCAGTACCCAGCCATCTTTCCAGCAACGGCACTATACCACGAAGGAAGAAAAGCCAGACCCTCCACATGGGTGCCCAGAAGCCACAACAGGTCCCTTCCCAACTGGCCAGTAATTAACAAACGGTAATAAATCAAGTGCTTAGATCTTTACACATTCTGATCTGTCTCATGACCTTATACTTGTAACGATACATTCCAGTCAGCTGACCAACATGTGAAATATATATTGCAGCCATCAGCCAGTTGGAAGGCATCTACATTACCCAACGGAACTGACATGGCATCAACCACAAGTTTTGTCAACCGGAGAATTTCACGACACAGATGAAATGCGTTTCCAAACCGTGTTTCTTACGTTCCTTCGTAGTAAGTGTTCTTCACTGGCTTCAAATTGAAATTATAATCAAGATGCAGATAGTTCAAGGTTTTACGGTGAATTAACAGTTCAGCATGTTGTTCCCTTGCCTGCAAACCTGGAGGCCAACTTCAACCCAATCTAGTTTCGTACTCTGGAAAACTTGTAGCTGCAAGAGATCTAAAAGATGCTTCTTTTCTGAGCTTTTGGAGGCCTATGATGCAGCTCATTTAGCACAAAACATTTCAACAACTTCTGTAGCTGACACGAACCTGACAGATATGAAGGTGGGCTACAAAGAAAGTATAAATTAGAAATTAAGGAAAATATTATTATGCATCACATAGGACAAACAATCCATGAGCAAATGAGGAAACTGTAAAAACTAATGATGGAGTAACTCTCTTACCAATGCTCTTTTACCACTCTGAAACAGTGGTATATCTTCAGCACGTCGGTACGACCAGACCTCATTATTAAATGTCTTGGAGCACACAGCAGCGAAATCCAGCTCTGTGGTGTCCTGTGTAAAGCGGGTGTCAGAAAGTTAATGGCTCCACCCCTTTGGAGCTCAAAAATATCTACATCCTCTTCATATATTTTTATCACGACGATCTTTATGGGTTTGAGTTATAGGATGATTAATGGATCATAATAAATGCTGGAAGATCAGGATCCTCAGTTTTTATTATACATAATCATTGGAGTGTGGTATACACAAAGTCTACTTTCCTGGGGTCTGTTTGTTAGAGATGTGGAAATGCAATTTTGTACTCTGTCGAATGGTGACCGAATAATGAGCTTGTTGATGTCATTAAACTCATTCCAGTCCTCATCACCTTTCTCCATGTCACGATACAGAGGCTCAAAACTTCGGACTCCTGCAAAAGTGTATTACCAAAATCATTACAAAACAGACATCATCTAACACTATCTAGTGAAGTAGGCAACCAGAACATGGTGATATAATGTAGATTGATTAGAGTCTAGAACAAAGCAAGGGCATACAAGAATTATTGCAACATGAGGTTCAAGAAGAATCCATATATTCTGAGGTTGAAAGTTGAAACCAAAAAGGGAGGCTTCTTGAATGCTTAAATAAAACAAAGAACTGAACAGTCGAACATTGCCCAGTATTACTATGACTTGATAGAGGAATGTTTACTCACTCAGTCCTTTCAAGCAGCCACTAGGGCAACGCATTATATAAATCAATATTCAACAACATAGAGACTGTATGCTTGACCATATACCTAGTTTTTACAAGACATGCAGCATGAAAGAAGAAATAAAATAAAAGGCAAACCTACTAAACCAGCCAAGATCATGGGTCAGACAAGTGACATGGTGTATAAACCAGAACTTTTAAAAAAAAATAAAAAAAATTAAAAAATTAAAAAAAACCTAAAAGCACAGTGCCTCCCACTGCAAATAAATCACAAGACACCAAACTGAATTATTCCAGCAGATATTCAACTAACCTTGCTCATTCTCACATTAACTCATTGATTTACGCACAGGAAAAATCCAAACCATATCAACAGAATTTCACAACACAACTTTCAAGGCAAACATGTGCCAAAATTGCAAACAGATATGCCTATGTATTACACCTTTGATATCATGTAAAAGCCTAACGCAGCCAAGAAATCACAAACCATATCAAAGAAAATCAAGAAAACAAAATCTCAAAGAGATAAGGAAATTATAGAATTTGACATACCAGTAGCACATGTTCAGGGCTTTTGCTGGAAGAAAGATTCCATATCAAACAAATAAATAATTTCATACGACCATATCAGAAAGCAGTTGCCCTGCAAACCTATACAGCGTTGACATAATCGCAGTGAAGATGCCATCTTCTATAACTTGGCCATTGATAAGCTTTGTCTTCACAAGAGGCTTATGATCATAAAACCATGTATACACAGCAGAATCTTCTTCCTCGTCCAATTCCAGCTGGATGGCTCCAAGGGATCTACATCTAAAACATTATCAGCATAACCCATGGGCTCCTCGTCGTCAAAAGGAGGAAACCTCATTCTTTTGAAATGTCGCGATCTTCTTTTCTCTCTCATCATAATCCACATACGTACCCCATTGAGCCAAATATATAGGTTCAACAACCCATGGTATTCATTAACAAATGTAATGGCTCGGTAATATGATATAAACTTGACATACTCGGACCTGGAAACACATAGATAGATATCATGTCAGAAGTAGCAAACATCGTGCATATAATTAGTGTAACTCCCACCCTTTCATGTAAACTCAGCACCTCCATAATCCATGAATATAAAGCTTATAATTAGACATTTTTGAAAATCTATCCACAACAAACTCTTTGTATTAAAATAGATTCACTACCAACAACGAAGAATATGTCAGCAAAATTCCTGTTCCCAAGCATCGGCATGTTCTCAAGAAGCTTGTAGACAGCATGGGAACAAACTTCAAGGCTCCTAGATATACACGCTTATCATGACGGTATTTATTTAGAAGACATCACCATGATTCTCTGAAACCAAGAAGATAAAAAAAACATATCAGCAATAAGCAAGTTTAACCCCTTGTTATCGAGTAAACTAACACCCAGAAAACAAAAGGTTTGTGACCATGCCACCATGCAATTATACCGCTTTTTTCAAACTTCGATAATTTATAGTATTAAAAAGTCCAATATCTAGCAACAACAAAATCAGTAGATTCGTCAAATTTTATTACCAATCCCACAAATGTAATTAATTGGAATAGCAAATTACTTTCAAGCATTAGAAACTCAGAAAACAAAAAACTAAAACTGCTTCTCTTCTCCACCAGAGCTCCCAACAAATTAACAATCACATTTACCATTGATAACTTTCACATGCAAATACATCCAAACATACTACCCAAAAGACAATGGGAATTAAAATTCCAATCATCCATTCTCTCTAGACACATTAAACAAAGTCTCCATTACCACCCTTTACATGCGCACTTGTACCAGAATCTCTAAGACATAATACATACCTCCAACCCATAGCGATACCAAAAAGACAATGTTCCACCCCATAAGCAGTTGAACACAGCCAATACATACAACCCGAGAGGGTAACTATACACACAGTCTCGTATAGAAGCATGATGAAATAAACTAATCACCTTGACTGAAGCATCACAACCTGAACATTGCAAAGGCCGAGTCAAAATATGTTGGTCGTATCCAATTGCAAAATTTTAACAAGACAATCATCATAAGCTTGATATCATTCATGCTTACACTACAAGTGCCAATTGCTTTGAAACATACCTCCTACTCAATAAGATTGAAAAATTCAAAATAGATCACATCAGTTCCTTTTACGTACCCTCCGCTGACATATTTCTCGCAACTCTTAGTATTATTGTTTAACATTGTAAATAAGCTTAATTGTGTTTAGTTGTAAAGTAGAAGAGGAAAGCACATTAATTTGTGTGGTAACAAAATCGGAGGGAAAGGTTTTGAGTGAAGAGGACGAAGTTAGTGGAAGGATCACTTTGGTGTCTTTTTCCACATTTCACTTGATGTGGTAGAAGGGAGGGGGAAATTTTCAAGGCTAACATTAGCGAATAAGTAGTGTTGCAAGAATTATGTTACGAACGAAAATGAAAGAGTTGCGAGAATTTTGTGATGTGGATGGAGTATTATATAAATCAAAAAGATAATGAGTGTGATCTAAGCATAACAAGAACCCATTAAAAATAAATTGGGAGCATAATGATGATGCTCCACTACTCAGCTAAGTTACTCTTTGGAGCACACCACATAGCTTCTTCTTTAACAGGTACCCTTAATTTTTCACTAAACACTTCCAGCGCTTCATGAAAACACTTAATTAAATTCATAGCGGACTCACAGCATAACCAAAAACACACACATTTTACAGAAAAACACAAAACCATAAGAATCTATTGAACAAACTGAACACCAATACTCGAATCACTAAACATGTTCAGAGAACAAAATCATTTCAAACTTAATATAAACCAATAAAACACAAATCCCACAAAAAAAAAAAAAAAACATATTCAAACGAACTAATTCAAAGCCGTACACACCAGAACATACATACACAAACCAATAATACTCTCTTTTTACATTAACTAAATCAATACCATTTATTAAAAAATAAATAAATTCTAACTAAACGTCAGATGAATGTGATGAACTAAAATTATACCTCGCAAAGAATCTTCCTAACATGCTTTTAAATTTACCTAATCAATACGAAACATCACCCATAAACATGCTCTGAATTAACAAAAAAATACTCATGGGCGCTATTATAAGATACTC
>SNQN01000487.1:126175-138234 GCA_008642245.1 Bassia scoparia
TTTTTATCGGATTTGAAATCTAGAAAAAAAATTGAACCAAGTCACCTAGCCCTAGCCCCTATGTTACTAAGAAGAAGAAATATATAAATACCTTTGTAACTATAATACTATATTAAAATCTCAACTTAGACGTTTAGTGACTTAGTGGGGATCTTGTTTGCGATTGACTTCAATTAGAAGAGGTTGAGTTGACAATATCATCCTCATTTAATGATGATCCTAGGCTTATCACCATCCTCGCATCTAGCTTCTTTCTTTCTCTTTAACCCGTTATGTCAATGCTGCACCCATTGTCTCTCCCCCTAACTTTCACTGTCTTTGTTCGAGCACGGGAAACCGCTTGAGGAAGAAAATACAGAGCGTGATGSTGGAAGGGATTGAGGAGAGAACATACAAATCAATAAAGAAAGTCATTCTTCATTTATACCAAAAAATAAGGTCATTCCTCTATAGGAATATGCAGTTATGGTACCTAACCACATTGTTTAAACTTTAAAATATGGTGTAGAATACCTAGGTTTGTCGATGGGGCGGGGCGGGGCGGGGCGGATTTTGCCTTTCCCATTCCCATCCCCGTGGCGGGGATAGAACTTATCCCCATCCCCGACCCGGCGGGTATAACTATTCAACCATCCCCGCCCCACCATCCCCATGAAATCCCCACCTGTATAGTYTTTRAAAAAAACAGCAAGCTATCAATAATTCAATTACCACATACTGAATACCAGAACCCAGAACTTCTCAACCACACAAATATCTCCTTTGCAGCCAATCAGTCCAAGAAGAGTTGACAACTTGGCATGTAGCTCTTGTGCTAGAGAGTTTTATGAAGCTCCCCAAGCTATTCTTCTGTAAGGATCCATATGGAAATAAATAATGAATACAAATCCATAAAATATGTCCAGGTAAAGTTTATAAAGGGCATAGAAGTTCAGGTCTCTATGATGCATATTACTCTTTTACTCTCCACCTATATCTTGGGCGAGACCAACCAGGGCATTAACCAACATCAGCCAACATCATCAGCAATCATAACTCAAAATCAAAATATGAAGAAATTTTTTTAGGTTCCAAGTTCACCAAAGGGCAATAAACCTAGACAATAAATTTTAGCAGCACATGTAATATGAAAACTATACATTAAACATTGTGCAGCCAAAAATTCACTTTAATTGGCATATGCTCACAGCCATAACGAAAATGTTTAGCAGGCAGAGGGTAACCCAGATTTCTAGAAATGAAGGTTGACTAGCATGAGACTATCAGACTATACATTCTTACCTCTTCAATCATACTCCTATTTGTTCCTCCCAATAGCTTCCTCGGAGGAGGGGCAGGTAGGCTTTTCTTAGGAGATAATTTTTGGAGCTGCAAAAAGAGTGGTTATACATATTAGAGGGAAAAGATTGGGGAAAGGCACCATGAGAAAGAGTTAGGCAAACCTCAGAAAACAGCTGCAAGAACTCGCTAAAACGACGTAATATTCCTCGAGTTGTTGTAATTGCTTCTGGTGTCTGTATGCCAACTTGGACCCTGTAATACTGTCCCTTATAGGAGTAAGAACAAAACTCCAAACTCTAGTAGAAGTTTAATTAGAAATTATAATTGCTATTAATTAATATTCACCCAAATAAAAGAGGGAGGGAGGTGATTGCCCTGTGTCAGATCACAGATGGAATCATCAAATATTATATTCACTGATTTCACTCACCACAACACTCTACGTCTCTACCTAAACCRCATAGAGTGCAAATCATCGACAGTGGAAAAAAAATTGCTTACAGTAAGTCAGTAAATGGCCAAGTTCAATCATAAAGGGGAGTAGCTCAGAAAATAAGTATTAATCTAAAGACATATATGACTCATATGAGTAGAAAATATCACAAAAATAGACTTTACCACCCTAAAGAAGGCAGGGAGTTCCACTATACCTGATGTAATCACCTAAGCGCAACTGTGGAAGCACAAACCAAAAGTTGCAAATGCAAACCTTTCCCTCCAACAGTATGCAATTATAACATAAAATATAGAAATTAAAACACAAATCTAACTGTATATATTGTGCCAAATTTTCTTATTAGGAGGCTAAGACGCAAATCAACTAATCAAGTTCTGAATGTAATACATACCACGACGGGGCCAGAGCCTGTTGAATTTGAAAGGGTAGTCCAAGAAGGAATTGTGACACAGTATCTCCATCCATTGTGAGAATCATGAGGCCATACAGTGTGATGCCCGTCCTGTAGAGTGTAGATAAATCAAATATTGTAATGAAGACCAGCAATACTACATGACCAAAGACCAGCCATACGTAGATTATAGATATTATTGAATACAATCATGGTTAATGAAAGAGCATCATCTGAGAAGATTGAATGATCTCTTCTGAAAATTAGTTCATGACATAGGGATATGGAATCAGTTCAGGAGGGCTGCATCGCCTGCATGTTTCCAAGTCCTTGGTAGGTTTCAGAGTAAAGAAAGGTTAGGAATATCAATTTCAACATCACACAGATTGGCCTATGTTCTTATACCTTGGGAAAGAAGGATCAACTACTGTCAAGATGAAGTGTGGGAAAATTTTTGTTAGGATTATGGYAATGTACTTCGAAAAGAAACCAATGGCATTATCCCTCGTCCATGTTTCAAGTTCATTTTCTTCAGGTTTTCGTATAGCTGGAGTCAATTACTGGATTCTTGAATATGTTATATATTACTTCATCAATAGTTTGTTTATTAATAACCCCCCTTTTGTAAATGGATGTTGCCTTTGTGGTGTTTTCAACATTTCTTAAAAGCCCTGGTCCGTCAATCATANTGTCCCTTATAGGAGTAAGAACAAAACTCCAAACTCTAGTAGAAGTTTAATTAGAAATTATAATTGCTATTAATTAATATTCACCCAAATAAAAGAGGGAGGGAGGTGATTGCCCTGTGTCAGATCACAGATGGAATCATCAAATATTATATTCACTGATTTCACTCACCACAACACTCTACGTCTCTACCTAAACCACATAGAGTGCAAATCATCGACAGTGGAAAAAAAATTGCTTACAGTAAGTCAGTAAATGGCCAAGTTCAATCATAAAGGGGAGTAGCTCAGAAAATAAGTATTAATCTAAAGACATATATGACTCATATGAGTAGAAAATATCACAAAAATAGACTTTACCACCCTAAAGAAGGCAGGGAGTTCCACTATACCTGATGTAATCACCTAAGCGCAACTGTGGAAGCACAAACCAAAAGTTGCAAATGCAAACCTTTCCCTCCAACAGTATGCAATTATAACATAAAATATAGAAATTAAAACACAAATCTAACTGTATATATTGTGCCAAATTTTCTTATTAGGAGGCTAAGACGCAAATCAACTAATCAAGTTCTGAATGTAATACATACCACGACGGGGCCAGAGCCTGTTGAATTTGAAAGGGTAGTCCAAGAAGGAATTGTGACACAGTATCTCCATCCATTGTGAGAATCATGAGGCCATACAGTGTGATGCCCGTCCTGTAGAGTGTAGATAAATCAAATATTGTAATGAAGACCAGCAATACTACATGACCAAAGACCAGCCATACGTAGATTATAGATATTATTGAATACAATCATGGTTAATGAAAGAGCATCATCTGAGAAGATTGAATGATCTCTTCTGAAAATTAGTTCATGACATAGGGATATGGAATCAGTTCAGGAGGGCTGCATCGCCTGCATGTTTCCAAGTCCTTGGTAGGTTTCAGAGTAAAGAAAGGTTAGGAATATCAATTTCAACATCACACAGATTGGCCTATGTTCTTATACCTTGGGAAAGAAGGATCAACTACTGTCAAGATGAAGTGTGGGAAAATTTTTGTTAGGATTATGGYAATGTACTTCGAAAAGAAACCAATGGCATTATCCCTCGTCCATGTTTCAAGTTCATTTTCTTCAGGTTTTCGTATAGCTGGAGTCAATTACTGGATTCTTGAATATGTTATATATTACTTCATCAATAGTTTGTTTATTAATAACCCCCCTTTTGTAAATGGATGTTGCCTTTGTGGTGTTTTCAACATTTCTTAAAAGCCCTGGTCYGTCAATCATATATTCATATGGATCAGACAAAATGACCATGGCTATATTTTAGGTTGAARTCTTTMATTAGTTTATTATTTTTACCTCTCTTTCTTTTATTTTCTTTTTGTCTCTATTGTTAGGAGTTCAGAGAATTATTATTACAATCATTTCAGTAACTCCTACTACTATTTTTCTCGGTGAACATTTTCTTGATATACAGAGTAGTATTTAGTCAATAGCTTGATACAAATCACAGCCCCAGCTTATTTTGAATGTCAAATTAACCCGAAAGGACAGTTGTCTCTTGTCATAAAAATATTGTTTCAACATTCGCCTCTAAAATCATACTACRATTAGCCCTGACGGCTCTCTCAAAATACTTACTTTGAATGTCAAATCACAACCCAAAAGAACAGTAGTCCGTACAAAATCATTTTTTACATTGCATCAAGATATTTCTCTTAATATTCCATTTAAACCAATGCCTTGACTCTTGCATTTCGAGCCTACAAATGACAATTGACGTTCACAATTGAACACCTAGCTATTTCAAAGACTTCATTAACCTATAACTACTTCAAATGGCAACATTGCCTTGCAATATCTCAAGGCTTATGGGGTTATTCAAACTCCCCAACTCTTTGAGAACTAATCAGCATGGCCACCCCATGGTCCTTTTAGCTTATTCATCCAGCTTCTCCTCTCATCTAAATACACTCAGTAATACRAAAGGACGGTCCTTACAGTTCATTTTGTACTCAAACTTCGATCAACACCATCAATCTACTTCACCAACAACCAACTACTCCAAAGTCATCCACTCATCCCCATATTTTCTGCCACACACTATATTTGGTTTTCCATTACAAGAATCATTCAATTTAAAACGATGCCCGTGAAAATATAACACTGTATTAGACACAAGAGTATCTTTCACTGTTCACACAAGTTCAACTGTTCAAGCAGAATTTGCAAAGGCAATTTCATTCAATCAAGTTACAACATCATCATATTCAGACTTGAAATTCGTCACCAGCTAATCAAAAAACCAAATCCAAAAACCTAATCAAAAACCAAATCAAACCCACGAAAACAAACACCCACCACTTTGTCAATTAAAACATCAAACCCTCTAGAAACAAACAGAAACTTGGAATACAAATCGTTTAATAAGTCTCAGAACAGATATAAAAAGAGGGAAAAGATACCCATGTTTGAGGAGGTGGGGTCCACTCCTCCCAAGGTAAGGAGAGGTGCCATCAAAGCGAAAGTAGGATCGGACTTCAATTGGGGAAGAATCAAGTGCTAAGCGTTGATAAACGATGATGATCATTAAACCCCAAATCCACAATGACAAGTCCATGTCATCCAACCATAAAAGTTCAGTGAATACAGAAATGTTGATGAATTGTTGCATGTGTTTGATATAATCTGGGATGTATATTGGGTGAGATTGCGATTGTGCAGATGAAATGCATTTGTTTAGTTCGTTGGGAATTGGGTGAAACGCGCAACACGGAACAACTGTATTGCCTGTTTGGTTTTTGTTGATTAGTCCTGCGAGAATGCGACTATGTGCCAAACGCAGTATAGTTGCGGTAGATACCGGATACTAGATTACTTCGTAAGTGCAGGTGTAGTTTTACATATATGTAAACTCTATCTCTATATTACAAAGCTGAAGGGGACGAAGAATATAAAATAAGATAGTAAGGAAATATTATGATTGTGTGTGATATATTTTTATATTGAAAGGATTATAAATAGAATATTGTTTAGTAGTTAGTTAAATTTAATATTAGATAGATTTATTCTTATATTAGATTAGATTTATTCTTAGGTGTGTATAATAATAGATCTGATGAATAAATAGCTTCATCACAATTTATCCCCAAACACAATTCTTAGCTGGTTATCAAGAGCAGTGTTAGATCTTGGTTTTCTGTGAAAAATTTCCCCTGCGTGGGTTAGAAAATCTAAGACTTCACCGGCGGGTTTCAAATACAATCAAATTTTTTTTCCTTCAAAACCCAAAAATACCCTTAATGAATTCATTATTAAAAAAATCACAAAGAAAAAAAAATTAAACCCTTTCCATTTTCGATTTTGTCATATTAAAAAGAAACAGTTAATATGGGATATGCATTAATATCATTAAGGATAATTTTAATCTCTATTGGAATACAATAAATATCTTATTTACCCTTAATGAAGAGTTTTGTACTCCGTACTTCGTAAGTTATTTTATTTGTTGTGACCAAATTTAAAAAATGCATGACTATGCAATGTAAATTTATTAATGAACGATTAATCACTTTACCAATAAACATCACTTAAAAAAATGAAAAAATAGATTTTTTTTAAAACTTCTATATTATTAACTTATCTCTTTATATAATGTGAAGGGGGGAAATGGTGTCCCTCTTCCATTCCTTATGATATCATCCTCTATGAAATGACTATTCATATTTTCATATTTAATTTACATGATTTAAAAAAAATTTAATCATCTCTTTTTACTTTTCATTTGGTCATTAGATGTTTGAACAAGTTAAAAATGCATTGCTCTTTGAATTTTCAACTAAATTACTAATCAGTATGTTTAAGTTATTTTCTTCCATAATAACGGTGTAACAATGAAACATTGCATAATCTATTGACACTATAAAGAATTCAATTGACAATATGTGTAGATCGACCAATGAGAACAAAACGTAATACTAGAATTTCTATTCATATTAAAAGTCTTTACTATCAGTATATTCGTGATAACATAATTGGTGGACCAACGTGGAAAATTTAAGTGGTTATACCGTTACAACCAGTTTATTACTATAAAATTTGTACACTAAGATATATGTCTCACATTATTATTCGCTAATTCATCAGTTTCCTCTCTGGTAACATGCCGCATCGCGACTTTCCTCTCCGTGTATAGACCAAGTTAGAAACCTTTGCTTTAGTTTTTTTAATTGTGATAGACTCATACGTTAATATGTTTCATTCATTAGTAATTCATATGGCACTTTCTCTAGTTTGGCAAAATTGATTAATAGATTGACACTCTTTAGGACCTATGACTTTTTGCTATTAATAAACAGATTTGATATAAATTATCAGCCTTGAGAATTCCCTTCGACTTAAGACATTCCGTTATTGTGAGTTCGCGCAAATTCGACATTCAATCTGTTTTTGCGTAGTTGCAGTCGGCCTATAAACGTCTGAAGCTTCCCTAATAATGACAAAATAAAATAAATATGTGCACCAGGTCCAAAAGAAGCTAATAGCGTATATTCGATCAGCGAAACACCATAAGTTGAACCAATTTCACAAAGATTTAGGTCATAGCCATTGCACACCTGTGTACTAGCCGGCACCTGATAGCGCCAAATAGAGACTAGACTCATCAGGGTCTCTCTTAGAGCAGAAAGGCATAGGGAAAGATCCAGAACCCTAGTATTACGATCAAATATATTCAAAAGACACTATTATTGAAAACAAAACTACTTTAATTTAAATTTTAATAATTGGGGTTCTATTGAATAAAAAATATAAACCTATATGACAGTCAATAAAAGCAAGTTAGCGGCCGATCTCCGACATCGACCAAAATCATCCCGATCGTCGTCCACCGCCTGTGATCTTTGTCTGGCCGCAACTCACTTCGACAGCCACCACAGGACCAGACACAACCTCATTGCCATTGGAAGCAGTCAAGAAAACAAACCCCTCGCGTCCCCCACAGACGAAAGAAAACCATCGATACATCCCAAGATTCCCCTCCACATATTATAGGTGCCACCTTGAGGTTTCGACTCGGCTGGGCGGTCTCGAGGGCGGTTGACACCCCAACTCCTAAGACCAGTCGTCCCCTTATAGCAGTCGACGAATCGAGGAAGAGACGAGAGGAGAAGAAGCGTGTGCGAAAAGAGGATCCAAACGCACCACAGCGCTATGAAACCGTTGCGGATATTGAAAGAGAAATTATGAACGCGAAGAACCTAACTTTGATTAAAGGAAGTGGTGAAAAACTCTACTAAACCCTAGATTAAGAGAGAACCGAGGGTTTGGGAGAGGAAAAAAAAACTAACAAAAATAATTGTTCTTCTGAAACCTTGCTTAATTAATAAAACAAAGAACGATAATTTTATAAAAAATAAGCCAACCTGTTCATCTATTCGCCAAAAAAGTCATCTTTTGAATATTCCAGGAAATAAGCCAAACTTTGTATCATTTAAGCCAAAAATAAAGTTTACTATAATCGGGATCTACAAGTTCACGCTAAAGGTGGCATGTTTCCTCTGTAATTGGCTCTCTAACATTTTAAAAAAAGATTTTTACTTGCACTCCATGAGTCACGGTATTGTACTCAATGTTAAAAAAAATTCCCTGAAGTATTTGATCTAGTTAGGACATTGTATGGGTGTCAAAAAAATGTCAGCTTGTGATGATTGCAAAGGGGACTTCTTTAAGCAATTGTTTTGCATTAAGGTTTTGACATGAGCCGTTCCTTTTGCATTGGTTATAAGATGAAGTTTGACAGGTCAAACAAGATGATGGTCCATTGTGTATGTATTTACGGAATATTTGTATTGGTGGCTGAACTAAACGAGAAAGATATAAGACAGATTTGGCGCACCATCACCGTTTTATTCGTTAAATCTAGCTTTTTGTCCTCGTTTGTGGGAGGGAACGAGCGAACAAATCACCCACAACTACTCTCTTCATCTCTATTCCTTTTGCTTCTCGCATCGCTTCAACACTTCGAAATTTGGAGCTAAATTTAAACCACATTTGATATTTATACTATCTTCATGAACTTGATTGTGGGGACTTGAAAAAGATTGAATATCGTGCCTCGAGTTTCAAGGCTAAACAACTATCAGACTGGCTTTCTGGACTGCAGTTAAATACCTTTAATTTGGAATTTGACTCGGAAATTTGACTTTCGTTGAATTTCGGCCCAATTGGTGTGAGATTCAACCACACTTAAGAACTCTCATTCACATTATGTCTTACGCCAACGCACATTACGTCTGTTACGATTATTTGGACATCTTCCTTATTACTGTCTGACATTTTTGACACAAACCAAACTAGACATCTAACAACTATGACTGATTTATAATTGGACTTAAGGACTAACTTATTCCACTCCAAACAGAAAGACTAAAATAGATTATAAATGGAAATAATATGGAAACTTGTAAAACATAAACTGAAATGTCTTACTCCATCCGTTCCTTAATGTTCATGTCACTTCCATTTTTTTAATTATTCACATGTGAAGAGAATCTTGTAAATGTMTAAGAATAAATATAGTAATGTGAGATCTTGTTTGATTCGTAATAATGAATAGATTATTAATATTTAATAATTGCAATTTTTACACATATATAACCAAAGATATTGAGGATACGAAACCTGCATGGGGAGCATAAGAATAGATATAGTTGCAWCTATCATAAAATACAAGAAACAATGAAAAATACAACTCGAATTGTCCAACAACAATCTAATAATTACTTTATTTAAAATATACATGTGGGTTAGACCAAAACTTGTGATTTGTATTTTAGAAGTAACTTATGCTAATAATAACTCTAAAAAGTTTATTTATTAAAATATATTTTATTGTTCAATAAATCCAAAATGTTTTTTTAGGGGAAAAGCAGTAATTGATTAATTAATTAAAAGATTATCCATCAATACAAAAGGAGCCACACAATCAGGATAACAATGCTCCCATATTTGCTGCTTTCCAAAGGGAATAAAACGAGCTAACTCATGAGCAACTAAGTTGCCATTACGACTAACATGACACCAAGTGACATTAGAAAAATTGGAACAAACTTTAAAGACATCATCAATGACCATATCCAACTCGATTAGAAAGTGCAGCAACACCTCGAGCAAGTTTCAACTGGACAATTTGACAATCAGTTTCGAAGACCACATCCTTTAGCCCCAAACGAAGAGCCATCCTTGCTGCAAGCAAAATCGCTTGAGCTTCTGAAACCTCCRCCGTCCATCTAGMCTGAACTCGCCTCACCGCCGCGAACAAACCCCTCTACAAGAGTCGCGCCCAACCACCCCAAGGCCAACCCAACCATCATCCTTAACCGACGCATCCGCATTAATCTTCACCACACCAGGAGGAGGAGCACTCCAAACTGCACGGCTACCACCTACCCAACTCCCTGCAYCACTCGAACCACAACATTATCCTCGAGCTCCTTCACCCACCTCGAGACACGTTCCACTAGCAAATTGTTGGGACACAACTCCCCTTTGAACACTCGAGCGTTTYTGTCCATCCACATTCCCCAAAGGAGGTACGCCGCACGAACCCGACTTTTAGTATCACCCCTAGCCCAGCCACCTAGGTACTCCTTCCACCCCAATCCGCCATCCCCACACCAAAACTCATTGTTGTTACTATTATTATGCACGAAGGACTATCCTAACCTAAAAAAACAAAGAAAATTTAGGTGTTATCGATGTAACCCACTTTTTTAATAATCGATTGTTTTTTTTAAACGGTTTGCCGCCCCCCTATAACAGAGTTATTCTTCAATTAATCTAATTTTAAAGTTTGATCACATTAATCCGGCTTTGTTTTAGCAAAAGTATTATACAAAGTTCTATACAAACAATGACAATAATATGTAATATATGAAGTTATTGAACTTCAAAGTATATGCAAAATCTAGTCTACCCTAATCTGCAAAGAGAAACAAGTTAGTGAAAACACATATGAAACGAATCCTTGCCTTGATGCCTACATGGAAAACAAAGGAAACAATGTGTGAGCCTTGATTAAAACCCGCAAAAAGCGCAATGATCTTTCGCCTTAATTCTATACAAGAGAAAGAGAAGACATTGTTTAGTTATTGACAATGAAATAGAATAATGAAAATGAAAACAAAAAAAAAAACCAATTGAAAACCTTTGCAAACATTGTGAAAACCCTACATAATTACCATGAAACAGATATCTAAAATGAGTTACTTGTTATTAATTAATAAAAACTCTAACAATGAGTTAGTCAATATTAAAAGAAAGTGAGAGAATTATTGGTATCTCAGAATTCAGACCCCTTGTTCGCTTGTTGATTCGAAAGAGAATCGATGCTTTGATAAGAACGAAGATTGTATAATGTGTTTTGAGATGTGTTTTTAGAGAGAGAGAGAGAAAAGAGAGAATGAAGTGCACCCCATGTGTGGGAATGCATATACAGTTCCACATGTTTGTAGCGTGAAGGTGTTTATCTTGTCCCGGGACTGGAGCAACCGGCAGGGAAGTATTTATTAGGCACCGAGCCAAACGAGCACAAAAACCTGCGTATATCACCTCAGGGATGAGCGATATAGCGCCTACATGAGGAGCGTGTATATACGCTCATTCAACTGGAGAGCGGTATATATACGCTTCTTCTTCCTAAACTTTGTGAATTCTATGTATGATGAGGTATATACGGCTCTGTTGAGCTAGTATTACGCTCCTGGTAGCTTATATACGCTCATCATTTGCGTATCATACGCTCAATTGATTCTGTGCTATATATTTTCCAAAAACCTCGAAAATATTTTGATTTCCTCCGATTTCTATTCGTGATTTCCCTTGATTCGACGCTACTAGACCACCCTTGCTCTCCAAGCAAGGAGTCTAGAATTCTAGAAGGGTTCCACGTATTTCCGAGTATTCTTCTAATTATCTCATGTATTTTCTGCGTAATTCTGCGTATTAACATTGCAAAATTCATAGAAAATCATAGAAAATCACGAAATAATTAATAAAATACTCGGGCGATTCAAAAAATGATGACGGACATGATGAAACATCAAAAAAAAGCCATGAGAATGCTGCCTTTGAAAACCTTGAAAAACCTTTGAGTAAAAACCGAAAGAAAAATATTTTTGCCTTGCCTTTGACCTTTTGCTCATATTCCGAGTACGACCTCGCGTATTTCCAACTTTCCTACGAATTCAAGC
>SNQN01000488.1:5536-44891 GCA_008642245.1 Bassia scoparia
TGGCCCGCGCCATGGCCCGTGCTTGCAGATACTCCCTCTTTTTTGAAAAGCAAATACGAGAGTGCATGCATCTGGAGTCTAGGCCGCGCATATGGCTCACGCACATGTCCCTCACCTGCAGCCTCCTCCACTCTATTCCAGTAGTGTTTTTTAGCGTGCACACATATAATGGCTGGCCCGTGCCCCGGCCCGCGCCTCGGTCCATGCATCTTTGGCCCCCGCATGCAGCTTTTCCAGAAGCCTTTCTCGAGCGCCCGCACATACCCCTGCCAGCRCGCGCCTCCTTAGCTATCCCGCGCCTACGTGTCGCTCCAGATTTGTTAACTTTTTGATGTTTTGACCAACGTTGACTTGACCTTTGAGGAGTATTTGGCACACGTGGAAATTAMTAATGGCATTCTTGTAATTATCATAATCTTTGTAATTGAGTTTGTATATATAGTTTTAGGAGAAACAAGTGAGTAAGTAAGTAATTAGAATTAGAAGTAAGTAGTGAATAATCATAAATTAGATAGTAGCAATTAGAATTTACATTTTCAGAAATTTATAGTTTTAGTTTTCTCTAAAGAATTTCATTTCATCTTCTTCATATTGTTCTTAGCTTAGGAGAGCGAAAGTTAGTGTTCTTCACTTTGATTTGGCTCTAGATTCTTCAATACTCAACCATTTCTTGCAAATCTTATATGTTATTCATTCGATTTTTCGAGGTAATTCCATTTCTAGTATTTGTTTTTAGTTTCAACATCGTTTGCTTCATGTTTTTGGCATAATTCGATTTCTAGGTTTTAGTGGGTCTTCTCTGTTGCTTTCAATTTTGATTTCTTTTGTTGATAGATAGAATCTCCTAGTGTTTGTGAGTCTTTTGCACATTGTTTTGCTAAATTTAGTTTAGATTTGAGCAAGTTCTTTAACACCCTATTATTGCRTGGTTATTGTTGCATCCATGGCTATTTTCATGCTTTTACTTGCTATTTTTGTTGTTTCAGTGCTTCCTATAATGTCTATTAAGTAGTTTGCTTGCTTACGAATGCTAGGGAGCCCAACTATAATTAATTGATGCCAAAATGATATAATCATCTCATTTCAACTATCTTTGTTCCTAAAACTGTGGTTTATCAATCTTGCTTGGTTTTAGATTTGGKCACCCAAGGCTTTAAGAGAAAGAGAGAATTTGTCTTGTTCAACCTTTGCAAAGGATTGAAGGGGTAGTTTAGGGTATTGGTTTAATCAATTTTTGACTATTACTTGTGAGAGCTTAAAGGGGAATTTATTTTGAGCAAGTTTGGTAGTGTTGGATGACTCAGGAAATGATTCCAACCAATTTGCTAAACTAAGATCACAATAATTACCCTTAATGTTGAATTGAGATTATCACTTTGATTGGCATACATATCCATTATATAGTTGGGAAAGCTAGTGTTCCTAYGTGTTTGTAATTTTTAATTTCAAATCGTTTATTCCAAGTTTACGTCTAGTTTTAGCTATTCCAAACCAAAATTCTAGTTTAAACCCCAAACTTAGTTTACCTACTCAAGTACCTCACCTTAGCCTTCCTTAAGGTTCGACCCTATACTTGCCACTACACTAGTGTAGTGAATAGTTTAGGTTTATAAATTGTATTTGTAACCCTCCTCTTTGGTTTAGCTCCAACGACCCAAGGGGGAGCGCGTTCAAATTGGCGTCGCTGCCGGGGAAGGCAATAAGTGCTTAAGTTTTGGAAGCTTAGTTTGGTTTTACTGCTTTTCATAAAAAAACAAAAAGATTTTCGTATTTCACTTGAAGTACAAATTTTACTTTATCGAATACTCTTGGACCTATTGATTGCTTTACTTCTAAGTGAGAAGTTTGGAGATTTGATGATCATGGAAAAATCTTTGAGAGATATGGGAGCCTCGGGCTCATACACTTCAACTAGGGCAATTAGATTGATTACCATAGCAGGGACCTTTGAGATTCGTCCTAACTTAATCAAATTGATTGAGTCAAAGCCGTTCTATGGATMGAAAGATGTATTCACAAACAATTGAAGGTTTTTGAGCGCTATTGTGATACTGTCAAGGCAAGTGGGGCAACTCTAGAATACATGAGACACAAATTGTTTGAATTCTTCTAGCGGGGAAAGCTATGGAATGGTTAGAAAAGAATGTGAAGCCYGACTCTTTGACATCATGGGAGGAAGTCACAAAAGCCTTCTTACAAAAATTCTTCCCTCACAAAAAGACCGTTAAGCTACGAGCTAAGATTCAAGGYTTCAAGAAATTGGGAGACGAAACATTAGGGGAAGCTTGTGAACGTTTCCAAGAGTACCAAAGGAAGTGCCCTCATCATGGGATTCCCAAATGGTTAATCTATCAGACGTTCTATATGGATCTTACCAATGCTTCGAAGACAAGCTTGGATGCCGGAGCAGGAAGTCTGATTATGAACCAGAATGAGGACAAAATTGAGGGGATAATCGAAGARGTGATCAATAATTTCATGACATGGCAAGAAGGTGAGAGAAAACAAGGGAAGGTCAATGCACTAGAAAGCGGAGAAGTTGTGGAGAAGCTCTTGGAAGGCATTAAATCCATTGATAAGAAGAGCCTTGGGAACGACTTGATTTATTGCAAGCGTAGAAAGTTGCACACAATTCGCGATATCTATTTGATGCTTGTTTGACTTCTAGTTAGGGGGACAACCTTAATACTTATTAGCATCCCTAAAAGTCCAAGAAATCCAATCCAAGGCACATTTTGTTTTTCTATCCGCATTTTTCCTTTTCTCTTTGTTTTTCCACATGTGTTCCTTGTGTTTTTGAAAACCTTTGCCTTGATTTCTTCATATTTATGGAGTTYTGGGTCTTCTCTTTGGAAACCCTCARYAGACCTTCCTCGTCCTTCTTAGCGATTTGAGGGTTTAAAGGGCTTGTCACTAGTTGCTAAAAGTGARCGTGATTCCTACGAAAGTGAGTTAGTGTATAGTTTTCTTCTTTCCTTTCTTTTCTTTTGTTTCACTTTGCTCGAGGACGCGCAAAGGTCCTAGTTGAGGGGAGTTGATAACTACCAAAAATGGTCACATTTATGCACTTATTTCTTCCTTATTTTGGCCAACTTGTGTCGATATCATTTCACTAGCCTTTTGGTTAGTTTTCCACTTTGTATAGTTTTGTAGAGTTTTGTTGGTTTTTAGTGGTTTTTATTGGTTTTTCACTTGTTTTCCCTTCCTTTTTATTCTTATACACTCAATTGCAAGTCTTGTGAGTGTTTACAAGTTGCCTTAGTATGTGCATGCTAGTTTTGTGCCATGTTACTAGTTGGCGTGGTTGTATTTGCGAAAGTTGAGCCTTAAAAGTGCTTGAACTTTAACAGCAACTTCGAGCCATATCGTTCTGCACACTTTGAATCTATAGGTGAGACTTTTTTGCGTTGGAAAGTAGACTTCAAGAGCTTTATAGTGGTATATTATAAGCTGCAATCCGATCACCGAGCGAGACGTTGTGGCCGTTCGAATTTGATGCAGTTGAGCAAGGCAATCAGAAGAGAAAAATGCTAGCCCGCGCATTCCCCAGGTTGGCTCGTGCCTCTTTAATTGGCACGTGCATAGATCCAACGCATCTGGCCCGCGCCTACTGATACTCCCTCTTTTTCCATAAGCAAATATGATCATGCGCGCATCAAGAGTCCAACCCGCGCCTCACCTGCGGCCCGCGCACATGGCCCGCGCCTACAGCCTCCTCCACTCAATTCCAATAGCGTTTTTAAGCGTGCGCGCATATAGTGGTTGGCCCGTGCCTCGGTCTACACATCTCTGGCTCGCGCCTGCAGCTTTTCCAGAAGCCTTTTTCGAGCGCCTYCGCATACCCCTGCCAGCCCGCGCCTATGTTTCGCTTCAGATTTGTTGTCTTTTTGACGTTTTGACCAACGTTGACTTGTCCTTTGAGGAGTATTTGGCACATGTGAAAATTATTAATGGCATTCTTGTAATTATTACAAGCTTTGTAATTGAGTTTGTATATATAGATTTAGGAGAAACAAGTAAGTAATTAGGATTAGAAGTAAGTGGTGAATAATAAAAAAAGAGAGAGTAGCAATTAAGGAATTTACATTTTCAGATATTTCTAGTTATAGTTTTTTCTAAAGAATTTCATTTCATCTTCTTCATATTGTTCTTAGCTTAGGAGAGAGAAAGTTAGTGTTCTTAATTTTGATTTGGCTCTAGATTCTTCAATACTCAACCATTTCTTGCAAATCTTATATGCTTTTCATTCGATTTTTTGAGGTTATTCCATTTCTAGTATTTGTTTTCAGTTTCAATTTTGTTTACTTCATGTTTTTAGCATAGTTCGATTTCTAGGTTTTAGTYAGTCTTCTTTGTTGCTTTCAGTTTTGATTTGTTTTGTTGATAGATAGAATCTCATAGTCTTTGTGAGTCTTTTGCACTTTGATTTGCTAAATTTGGTTTAGATTTGAGTAAGTTTTTTAACACCCAATTATTGTTTGGTTTTGATTGCTTCCATGGCTATTTTCATGCTTTTACTTGCTATATGCGCTGTTTCATTGCTTCCTACAATGTCTTGTGAGTAGTTTGCTTACTTAGAAATTCTAGGGAGCCCAACTATAATCAATTGATGCCAAAATTATATAATCATCTCATTTCAACTATCTTTGTTCCCAAAATTGTGGTTTCTCAATCTTGCTTGGTTTTAGATTTGGCCACCCAAGGCTTTGAGAGAGAGGGGAGAGAGAGAGAGAGAGAGAGTTTGCCTTATTCAACCTTTGTAAGGGATTGGAGGGGTTGTTTAGGGTATTGGTTTAATCAATTTTTGACTATTTCTTGTGAGAGTTTAAATGGGACTTTGGTTTGAGCAAGTTTGGTAGTGTTGGATGACTTGGGAAATGATTCCAACCAATTTGCTAAACTAAGATCACAATTACCCTTAATGTTGAATAAAGATTATCACTTTGATTGGAATACAWATCCATTATATAGTTGGGCAAGCTAGTGTTCCTAAGTGTTTGTGATTTTTGATTTCAAATCGTTTATTCCAAGTTTACTTCTAGTTTTAGCTATTTCAAACCAAAACTCTAGTTTAAACCCCCAAACTTAGTTTACTTACTCAAGCACTTCACCTTAGCCTTCCTTGAGGTCCAATCCTTTATTTGCCACTACACTAGTGTAGTGAATAGTTTCGGTTTATAAATTGTATTTGTAACCCTCCTCTTTGGTTTAGCTCCAACGACCCAATAGGGAGCGCGTTCAATATATATGATGATGATTATGATGTTTTAAGAGTTTTTAAACATGCTTTTAATTAAGTATTATTGCTGTAAATAACTTGTGTATTGATGAAATAATTTTRAGATTTAATTTATTAAGATTTTATGAGTATTTTGTTAATTTAGAATTCAGCAGTTTTAATTAGTATATAATTTATTATTCTTCTTCTGGTCATTAAATTTTTTCTTCTGTGATGACCCATTTTAAATGGCGAACAGACTTTCAAGCTAAGGTAATAATGCAGGTTGCGAGAGTAGCTTGGGTTCTGAGTGATTTGAGTGAAATAATTTTCATTACTCTTTGTATGTTTTTAGTGAGACTCTTTGTATGTTTTTAATAGTTTTGAAACTTGGAGGTTTAATTGATTTGAAACATTAAATTTTTAATTACTTTGGTTTTGAATAAGRGAACAATTTAGTTCCGTTGGTTTAGGGCCCTATGTGGTTCCTAGTTGTTAAGACAATCCTTAGTTCGTTGTATACTCTGTTTAGCCGAATACATTTTTATACGTGGCAATAGCACTTTAAGATTTCCTCATGTTTTATAGGCTTTTATTATTTCAAAAAGAAGGAAATTATTGTGGTGTTACATTTTATGAGTAGTTTTCATGCCTAGGTAGCTACGAACCCTATTCTAGTCCAACCAATTTCAAGTTTATATTTACATGCTCACCCATTTTGAATTTCCCCATTGTTGTGATTTCTTAAGGTTTTAAGTGTAATTTTACCAAGGGATTGGGAGGTTGGTTTGATTAGTTAGTGAAGGAGTGTTCATCTTAAGTTCACCAAGGGATTGGGTAATGGGTTAGAATTGCTAATCTCTTATATTTTCACATAAACAAGTGAGGGTGAGGAAGGGATTCAAATTCAAGCTTGTTTTTGGATGATTGAATGATTTGGGAAATGACTTCAATTGAATTTTTAGATTATGATTGCAATGATCCTTGTTTTGGGTTGAGCCATCCATTTGATTGGAATTGGTTGTGCAAGATTAGGGAGCCTAGTGATCCTAGGTGCTTAGTATACTAGTTTTCAAAGCTTTTAGTTCAATTTCTTTGTAGTTCTTAATACAAAACCACTTTTCAAACTCTACTTTCACCCCAAATCAAGTCTTAAGCCTCAAGTGTACAACACTTCCTTGTGGTTCGACCCTTTACTTGCCTCTATACTTGTATAGAAAATAGTTTAGGCATTACAAATTTTATTTGCACTTCCCTCCTCCTTGGTTTAGTTCCAATGGCCTAAGGGGGAGCGCGCTAAATTGACGTCGTTGCCGGGGAATAAGTTTGACAACATTTGAGACTTTGTTGATTTGATTTGGTTTTTACTTGCTTTTCATAAATATTCAAAAATCCCAAAATATTTTCATACTTCACTTGAAGTACTTTGTTTAGTAAATTATGCAAGGCATGTATCACGGGGGTGCTTACATGGGAAATGGTGCTTATATGCAAAATACGGGTTATGGTCAAAATGGAGGTATGTACCAAAATTTTGATTAAAACATGAGTTATGGTKAAAATGGAGGTATGTACCAAAATTTTATCAAAACATGTATTCAAACTAAAATTTTATGCACCATGATTATTCTTCATACTCCCCTCATCATGATCCTTTCCCTTATGGTTGTGCTTCTTACAACCCTCCATGTTATAATGATCCCCCTCCATGCTATAATCCTCTTTCTTATCCTAGTTGTAATAACATGTATCCAAATTGTGACAATTTTAGAAATTCTTATAGATTCATGGATTACAACAATGGATCTCACATTGACAATTGTCCCCTACACCCCTTACATGAGCCTCATGAGTCAATGGTGGAATTGTCCCATGAACAAAATGAGATAAGGACCTCCACGGATAGGCTTGAAAGACAACTTGGGACTCTTGAGCTACAACTCACGATGGATAGACTTCAAAAGCAACATGTTGAGTTGCAATAAGCTTATGTGTGAATGAATCTCCTTTGGATTCTAACCGTGGTGATGACAATCAGTTGCAAAAGGGGGATGATGATGATGATGATGATGATGTTGAGAAGCATGTGAGTAATGATAAAGAAAGGGTAGAAGAGGTTATTGTCGAAAAATAGGAGGTTGAAGAAAGTGTTGTAAAGGTGGTTGAAGCTAATGAAGAACTTGATTCTGAACCTATCCTTGATTTTAGCTCCCACTTTTACTTTCAACTTTTTAATGGCAAGGGGAATCCAAGGCTTATGGAAGAAATCGATGGTGATCCGAACCATTGTGATGGTATGGAGTTAGGAGAGAATATAATTTGTTATGATGGTGATAGTGATAGTGATGATGATGAGATTGGTTTAGGGCTAGTGAGTCCTCTTGTTTGGGATGAGGTTGTTGAACTTGATGACATTTGTGAATCTCTAAGCTCTCTCTTTAAATCACGCTATCCCCTTGAGATTGAATCTCCTTCTTGCTCTACACCACCATTTTATCAAGAAAGCCTTGATATATGTGATGAGGTAGCGGTTGAGTTTCGCTTCATAGCTGATGATGTTCTCTTATCTTTTGAGAACAATGTTGATGAGTTAAAAGGGGAACCYTTGAATGAAGGGGCTTTGGTTTTAAAGCCTATGCGCACACTTGATTATGATTTCTTACTTCTAAGGAAGTATGCTCTTTCTCCTTCTTTTCAGGTTTCTCTTCCTCATTAACTTACCACACCACCAATTATGGATATTTCCATCCCTCCCTACACCCTTGTCTCACTTATTGATATGAGGGTTTCAACCTTTCATAAAAATGAGATTGTACTTTATTTTTCCCACTCTCATCTCAATTTTGATTTTTCTTTTCATTTTCATCGACTTCGATGATTGCCCACTCCTAGGCATAAAGTTACTTTACACTTTGAGCCTCCATTGCCCTTAACTCTTACCTATGGCCTATTCGTTAAGTCGTATYCCATTGCATATGACAAGCTCTTGAGGTCGTTGAGGGGCTATTTACTAGCCCATGTCAAGCTTAAGACTTTAAATAAGRCCTTCCGGGAGGTAACTCGAACTTTCTCTACCTCTTTTCTCTCTTTTCTTACTTGTTTTTGTTTCTTAGATTTTATCTCATGGCTTGTTGCCACATAGTTGTCTGGATATACTTTGGTGCATTGATTTAGATCAAGCGATAAATTTTGAAGTTATATCACTTGATATCATATTTAGCGGAACATAATCTAAAAAAGAAATTCAATAATAAGGTAATGATGTAAATAAATCTTCTTCAGCTAGCATGTAGTTATCGGAATCTACATCATCAGTGAAATAACCTTTCGTTGCACACAACTCCCTTGCGATTTGTCTAGCACATTTGCCTTTCTTGGCTGAACTCATGGATGAACGCTTCTTMCAGCGGTGCTTCCTTCCTCTAACTTCCTCTTCAAAATCCTCCTCTGGAACACCCCAATCTCTGTCTAACTCTCTTGATCTCCTTAAGTTCTTGCCTTATTTCTTCTTGGAACCGCAGCTCATCTGCATGGTGTTCCTTAGAGGTGTACGGACGACCAATCTCACTATGCCACATGAGAAATCACTAGAATTCTCGATCTTTTAGCACCTTTCTTTGCCTAACTCTTTGCTCAATGGGAAAAGAGGAGAGGAATTCCTCAACTCTTGACCACATTAGTACTTCGAACCCTTGAGATTTGACCCTACTAATTACTTCGGACTGAGAATCCATCGTCAGCTTAGAGTTCTAATTCCACAAGAATTAAGATAGAAGAAAACTTAAAGAAACATTTGACAAGACAAAGACGTGAATATACCCAAAACAACTCTGRAAGTATTGTGACAGTGAAGTCCTTAAGCTGCCTTTGGCATTTTTTTCATTTCAAAATGGAGTTTAATTGTATTTTCACTAACTTACCACTTGTAATTTTGCTCATGCCTCAGCTCGCCCATTAGCTTTAGCAAAATAAGGTGTGGAATGTATCTTTTGGATATTGAATTCTTTGAGATTTCCCTCAAAATCTTCTCTCGTAAACACTGACGCCTAATGCACGGTGATGGGTTTTTGAATCAATAATCTGGTGAAGATTCTTTCTTTAAGAAACGAAATCACTGCTTTCGCATTGATGTTTTGAAATGCCCYAACTTCAATCCACTTTGTGAAATAATCAGTAGCTATCAAGATATACTGGTAATGTCCGGATGAAGTTGGTTTAATAGCTCCAATTGCATCAATAGTCCAACCTCTAAAGGGCCAAGGTTTGATAATTTGATGGAGCTCAACTGCTGCGCTCTACTTATTGYCTTAAAACTTTGGCATTGCTTACAACCTTTAGCATATTGTAAATAATCTCCTTTGATTGAAGGCCAAAAGAATGCCATCCTATAAATGAGTCATAACATGTTGAGCCCCGATTAATGCAATCCACAAATTCCATGATGAACTTCTACTAAGATACTCAACACCTTGTTATTCACACATCTCAACAAAAGCCTGTGGATCTTTCCCAAAAGGGAAGATTTTGTGGCTGCCAACCTCACATTTGCAGGAACTTTCTTGTCAGAAAGATCCTTTAAGTAATCCTTGATCTCCTGACGCCAGTTTACCTCACACCCAAGAACACTAACCTTATTTACTTCGCTCAGCTTTCACAACATCTTCCATGGGTTTTAACTTGAATGAACTAATGTGTATTAGATCCTCATCAAAACCATCAGGATCCTTGGAAGAAGTCCGTTGGGCTAAATAATAAGCTTCTTATTCTCTACCCTTGGAACATAAGAAATGTTGCATTGTTTAAACAAGGAAATTAACTRTTTCAAAGTAGTGTTGATTGCCAAAGCTAGAGGGGTGGTTCCTCTATATTCCCCACTAATTTGTGATACAACCTATTGAGAATCTACGAAGGCTTGAACCCTTGTAACACCCATTTCTTTCAAAGTCTTGAGACCAATAACAATAGCCTTAAATTTCGCACTATTATTTGTGCATCGGTTGGAGAAAGTCACTGTCATTTTGGTCTTCACACCTCTTGGTGAAGTTATCACTATCCCACCTCTAAGTGAATCAATTCGGCTTGATCTAACAACAAATAGGGACCAAGGTCCCTCCTCTTGAACTTGGGCGTTGCTCTTAATGGGGTAATTAACCAAGAAGTCTGCTAAAGCTTGGCTTTTCACCACCTTCTGAGGGACATACTTCAACTCAAACTGAGATAGATGCATACTCCACTTACACAACCTTCCTTTAACAAAGGGGTGATTAAAGAGATGTTGCAACACGTCGGTTGGTGATACGACTTCAATGGAGAAAGTTATGAAATAATGATTAAGTTTGATAGAAGCATCATAAAAACTCAAACACCATTTCTCGGCGTTTGTATACCTGGTCTCCACCTCTTGCAAAATTCTACTTAGGAAAAAGATCGCTTATTCCTGCCCTTGTTCATTTTCTTGAGTAACCATACTAGTGGTGCACCCATTAGACGCTGAAAAATATAATCTTAATGGCTTCCCGTTTTGTTTTGGTGGGATAGAAACTAGTGGTGGCGCCTGCTTTGCTTTGATATGTTCAAATGCCTGTTGATGCTCTTCATTCTATTTGAACTTATCCCCTTTCTTCAGTTTCAACAAAGGGGAGTAAGCTTTTGTCTTTCCCGTTAAGTTGGTAATAAATCTACGAACATAGTTTGTCTTTCCCAGAAACTTCTTCAACTCCCTTTTTCGTTCGAGGGGGTTGTGCTTGTAGAACAGCTTTCGTTTTGTTCTGATACATTTTGATACCATTTTTGTGTACTAAGAATCCGAGGAAATTACTAGCTTTAACCTCGAAGGCACACTTTAGTGCATTCATTTTTTGTTTTAATTTATTTGTTTTGGATAAAAGAAAAGATAGATCTCACAAAATATATTTTAAGCGAAAATAATAGAAATTCAATAAAATGTATAGTTTTTTAAAATAATCGTTGTATATTTATAAGAAAATATAATTATAAATATTTGAAAATTACAAGGGATTACAATCTACCCCTCTTAAAAGAAGTTTCGTCCTCGAAACTTGTCCCCAAATCCACAATTTCTCTTGAAACTTTCACTGGGAAAGGTAATTGTATTGCTGTAAACTACTTGTGTTACAGGAATGATACTACAATGACCATACTTGACACGATTTCATACACTTTTATAGTGTGCGATTCCAACAAAATCATGCCTACCAAACCAAAGTCAAGKAACTTGAAGTAATTATTGCCAAAACAATGCAAAAGCTCAAGCAAAACGCATGTCAAGACAATTATCAAATCTACAATTATCAAATRCTCTCTAACCCAAACTCGTGGGTGTTACAATCAACCCCACTTAAAGAACACAACGCCCTTGTTGCGCCTTGAAATTCCACAATTACCAGAAGAAAACTCAAGTAATAAATAACAAAACTGTCATAAGTAGCAAAATACACTAGTAGAAAAAACATCATATAATGTGAGTCATTTGCTGCGGTTATATAAAACCGCAGCAAATAACTGTTATTTGCTGCGGTTTTTATAACAACCACAACAAATAACTGTTATTTGTTGCGGTTTTTATAACAACCACAACAAATAAAACGTTGAAAATTGAGTATAGCTTATATGCTGCGGTTATTTGGCTAAACCGCAGCATATACTATGTATTAAAAAATAAATAAATAAAATATACTCCAAAAAGGGCCCCTTAGCATCGTATATAGGCCTGTCAATTCGGTGTATCAACAGTCAGTTATGGTTGAACCAAACAGTTCAGTTCAATACAGTTCAGTTCAATTTAACGACAAATCAGTTCAGTTCAGTTCAGTTCAGTTGATAACAGTTCAGTTCAATTCAGTTCGACCAAGTTCAGTTCAGTTCAGTTTGGACGGATTGAAAAAGTTCAGTTTAGTACAGTTCAGTTCAATTCAGTTAAAACGAAGTTCAGTTCAGTTTTGGGTATCGGTTCAGTTCAATTCAGTTAAACGAAGTTCAGTCAGTTCAGTTTTGGTTGGTATCGGTTCAGTCAATTCAGTTAAAACGAAGTTCAGTTCAGTTTTTGTTGTATCGTTCAGTTCAATTCAGTTAAAACGACGTTCTTCGGTTCAGTTTTGGTTGGTATCGGTTCAGTTCAATTCAGTTAAGACGTTATCAATTAAATCCAGTTCAGTTTGGGTTCGTTTCGGTTCAGATCAATCGCTTGTACTAATATTATAGTTCAGTTTGGTTTTGGTTTGATCGTTTCGGTTCAGTTCAATTCAGTAAGTTGAGATTCTGTTCAATTCAGTTTGGTGATATTAGTTTAGTACAATTCAATAAACCAATATTCAGTTCAACTCAACTTCAATTCGAATCTTGGTTGATTTCAAATTGAGTTCAATCAGTTTGTTTTGTTATTTGTTTCTGTGAAATGTCAGTTGAGTGAATGGATTGGTTCGGTTTGGTTGTAGATATTCAAAGTTAGCTCAAATTGAACCAAGATCCAGATCAATTTGATATCGATTCGGTTCAGTTCAATTCAGTTAGTTGAGATTTAGTTCAATTCAGTTTGGATGATATTAGTTAGTACAATTCTATAAACATAATTCAATAACCAATTCAATTCAATTCGTGATATCGATGAGTTCAATTCCGATTTGTTGATACTATCAGATTGAGCTCAATTCCGTTTGTTTGTTTATGTTGGTTCGGTTCAATTCAGTTGAGTTGGAATTGGGATTGATTCGAGTTTGGTTGATAAGCGTTTCAAATAGCTCACTTATTTAACCAAGATCCAGATCAATTTGATTATAGTTATTTAGTACAATATGTTCCAATTCGGTCTAAAATAGCTTCTGTTGGGTTACGATGTTGTCAATCATGAATTATAGACGATGAGAATTATAAAAGGTGAAACCTCACATTACACAACAAGAAAATCGTTTATCTGGCCGTACCGCTAACATCCGCACCGATTTTCTGTCGGTAACACCTTTACCGATCCGAAAATCGGCTACATCGTGTGACGTCGGTCGAATTACCTTGTCGGTAAAATCCTTTTCACGAACCGATTTTCGGATCGGTTGACGGATAAACGACCGTTTCACCGACCGATTTTAATCCTCCAAAAATGGAGGGAAAGTGGGGGTTTTACCGACCGCATGTCTTGGTCTTGTTATTACCGACCGATTTTCCATTCGGTGTCATGGTTAAATTAACCGACCGCAATTCTGCGTGTAAACCACCCACTTTCCTTCCATTTGGTAGGGATTTTCAGTCGTGGTTTACCGACCAAATATTGCTGGTGTATTACCGACCGAATGGAAAATTTCGGTACGTAAATACCGACCGACATGCGGTCGGTAAACCCATCCATTTTATTTTTTTTTTTGCTTTTTTTTTATTTTTTTGGCTGGTTTTTTTTTTTATTTTTTTAATTAAAATTAATTTAAATTAAAAATAAAAATTAAAACAGATAAAATAAAATAAATAAATTAACAAAGAAATATTAAAATAAACAATAACTTAGAAATTAATTTAAAAACGAATTGAATAAAAACTTATATATTGAAACTAATAACTAAAAATTAATTAATAACAATGTAACATTGTATATTTAAAGATCGCATAAAAACGAATTGTATACTCTAGTAGTTTATTAAAAAATATATTAGAAATATAATATTAATATTATAAATAATTATACCGTCAACAGGTCACGAGGATATCGTCTAAATGTTACTTTACAACAGGATCGTTTCTCTAATTGTTTAGGCAATTAATATTAGCCTTAGATACACGTAAGAAGAACTGCTACGACGCTACGAAAGCTCAGAAGCACCTAACAGCCGTCATGTTCTACTCCTCTGACCTATCCCGGGAAAGGAAGACGGACCACCAAACCGCCCATTGATATGCATCCCATACTGTAAGCCTTCATCTGTTGGAGGTACTTCTCTTGTTGCTTTTGCTTCTCCTTCCATCTCCCGCCTAGCGCGCCTTTTCCTCCATCAAAAGCTGCATCAGACATCACTCAAAACGCATGCGTGACATGTCTGCCAACTGAGCTGAAACAATGGAGAGTTGGCGATGCAGCGTGGCCTCGCGAGGCTTCTTTCATAATAGAGAGAGGATCCCGAATTTGCCGAAACATGAACCTCCCCCTTTCTGAAGCCACCAACCGTGTCAAAAAAGACCTGGTGGGATCCGGTGACGAGCCACTGGCGCTGAGACTCAGAACATCTTCTCATTTAAATGTATCCTGCAAATAGTTTAGTTAGTTCAAACAGTTCTTAATAACATAAAATTCGGACACGTTAAGACGCAGAAAATCAAATTCGTCGTAATTGGGCATTTTTGGTCGTTTTTAGGGGTTTTCGAGCAGCCTAACTTCTAACAAATCAAATACAAAATTACTAGTTTTTTTAAGCTTAAATATGGTCTCATTTTACTCACTTATGCTCTATATAGACCTATATTGGGACACGTTAAGACCGCGAGAGAAAGTCAAATTGGCCGTTAATTGGGCCATTTTGGTCGTTTTAGGGGTTTTCGTAGCCTAACTTCTAAACAAATCAAACCATTACTAGTTTTTAAAGCTTAATACATGTCTCTTTTATTACTCATTATGCTTCTATAGATCCTATATTGGACACGTTAAGACGCAGAAAGTCAAATTGGTCGTAATAAGCCATTTTTGGTCTTTTTAGGGTTTCGAGCCTAACTTCTAACAAATCAAACCTATCTACTATTTTAAAGCTTAATACATGTCTCATTTTACTCACTATGCTTCTAGACCTATATTGGACACGTTAAGACGCCGAGAAAGTCAAATTGGCCGTAATTGGGCCATTTTTGTCGTTTTTAGGGGTTTTCTAGCCTAATTCTAACAAATCAAACCATTACTAGTTTTTAAAGCTTAAACATGTCTCATTTTACTCACTTATCTCTTAGACCTATATTGGACACTTGCAAGACGAGAAAGTCAAATTGGCCGTAATCTATATCCATTTTTCGGTCTGTTTTTAGGGGTTTTCGAGCCTAACTTCTACAAATCAAACCATACTAGTTTTTAAAGCTTAAACATGTCTCATTTTACTCACTTATGCTTCTTAGACCTTATATTGGACACGTTAAGACGCGAGAAAGTCAAATTGGCCGTAATTTGGGTCCATTGTTGGTCGTTTTAGGGTTCGAGCCTAACTTCTAACAAATCAAACCATTACTAGTTTTTTAAAGCTTAAACATGTCTCATTTACTCACTTATGCTTCTAGACCTATATTGGACACGGTTAAGACGCGAGAAAGTCAAATTTGGCCGGTATATTTGGGCACATTTTCCGTTTTTAGGGTTTTTCGAGAGCTAACTTCTAAACAATCAAACCATTACAGTTTTTAAAGCTTAAACATGTCTCATTTACTCACTTATCTATGCTCTTAGAACTATATTGGACACTTAAGACCGCGAGAAAGTCAAATTGGCCGTAATAGGCCATGTTTTGTCAGTGGGTTTTCCGAGCCTAACTTCTAACAAATCAAACCATTACTAGTTTTTAAAGCTTAAAAATGTCTCATTTTACTCACTTATGCTTCTTAGAACCTATATGTGACACTTAAGACGCGAGAAAGTCAAATTGGCCGTATTTGGGCCATTTCGACCGTTTAGTTTTCGAGCCTATAACTCAAAAATCAACTACATAAGTTTTTAAAGCTTAAACATGTTCTCATTTTACTCACCTTATGCTTCTTAGACCTTATTGGACACGTTAAGACCGAGAAAGTCAAATGTCCGGACTAGGGCCATTTTGGTCGTTTAGGGGTTTTCAGCCTAACTTCTAACAAATCAAACCATTACTAGTTTTTAAAGCTTAAACATGTCTCACTTTACTCACTTATGCTTCTTTAGACCTATATTGGACACGTTAAGACCCGAAAAGTCAAATTGTCCGTATTTGGCCATTTTCGGCCTTTAGAGGGTTTTCGAGCCTAACTTCTAACAAATCAAACAATTACTAGTTTTTAAAGCTTAAACATGTCTCATTTACTCACTTATGCTTCTTAACCTATATTGGACACGTTAAGACGCGAGAAAGTCAAATTGGCCTAATAAGGCCATTTTTGTCGTTTTTAGGGTTTTCAGACCTAACTTCTAACAAATCAAACCATTACTAGTTTTTAAAGCTTAAACATGTCTCATTTTACTCACTTATGCTTCTTTAGACCTATATTGGACACGTTAAGACGCGAGAAAGTCAAATTCGTCGTAATAAGCCATTTTTGGTCGTTTTTGGGGTTTTCGAGCCAACTTCTAACAAATCAAACATTACTAGTTTTTAAAGCTTAAACATGTCTCATTTTACTCACTTATGCTTCTTAGACCTATATTGGACACGTTAAACGCGAGAAGTCAAATTTCTAATAAGGCCATTTTTGGTCGTTTTTAGGGGTTTTCGAGCCTAACTTCTAACAAAAATCAAACCATTACTAATTTTTAAAGCTTAAACATGTCTCATTTTACTCATTATGCTTCTTAGACCTATATTGGACACGTTAAGACGCGAGAAAGTCAAATTGGTCGTAATAAGGCCATTTTGGTCGTTTTTAGGGGTTTTTCGAGCCTAACTTCTAACAAATCAAACCATTACTAGTTTTAAAGCTTAAACATGTCTCATTTTACTCACTTATGCTCTTAGACCTATATTGGACACGTTAAGACGCGAGAAAGTCAAATTGCGTATTTGGGCCATTTTCTGGCGTTTTTAGGGGTTTTCAGCCTATCTTCTAACAAATCAAACCATTACTAGTTTTTAAAGCTTAAACATGTCTCATTTTACTCACATTATGCTTCTTAGACCTATATTGACACGTTAAGACGCGAGAAAGTCAAATGGCCGTTATAGGGCCATTTTTGGTCGTTTAGGGGTTTCTAGCCATAACTTCTAACAAATCAAACCATTACTATTTTTAAAGCTTAAACATGTCTTCATTACTCATTATGCTTCTTAGACCTATATTGGACACACGTTAAGACGCGAGAAAGTCAAATTGCGTTAATAAGGCCATTTTGGTCGTTTTAGGGGTTCGAGATTACCATTCTACCTCACCATTACTTCTTCATACATCACACTATCTTAGCTCTTCTAGACACAAGCTCCTTACTCATGCTTTAAGCAACATCTCATTTTCAGTTAGCTTCTAACCTATACACGTGTAACGCGAGGAAATCAAATTGCTAAACAATAGTAGTATACTACTCTAATTCAAAGATCAAAACCCATTACTAGTTTTTAAAAGCTTACATGTCTCATTTTACTACTTATGCTCTCTAGCATATTGAGACAGATTAAGACGCATAGAGAAGTCAAACTTGGCCGTATTTGGGCCATTTTCGGCCGTTTTTAGGGGTTTTCTAGCCCTAACTTCTAACAAATTCAAATCTTATCGTACTCATCGGCGTATAATCGGGAATTGCGCTCAAAAATCAAATAAAATCAAATTTCAAATCATAAAATAATTCTATTCGTAACTCATCGGCGTATAAGCCGGAATTCCGCTGTAAACATTAAATTCAAACTAAAAGCAATCCTATTCGTACTCATCGGCGGTAAGCCGGAATTCCGCTCAGTCATAAAAAACAATCTTATTCGTACTCATCGGCTTATAAGCCGGAATTCCGCTCTAATCACAAAATGCAAAGTAAACAAAAAGTAAAAGCGTTACCATCACTTCGCGGCCTTTCTTGTTAATCGGGACCGGTTCCCTCCCTGGCATCTTCTGTAGTGGGTGTCCACTTAGCAGTTCCGCCAAGCGTCAGGAAGCTCTTCCGTCTTTCGCCTTAAGCAAACACAAACAATGAATTTTGTTTATAGTTAGGTGACGTAAAAGAATTCAACGACTAGTATTTTACGATACACAACCAATTGAAAAATTAAACTAACCATTTTTCTGCCCCCTGGTGGTGGGATAGATCCTTGGCACGTGAAATGGAAGGGCGGGGCCACTCACGTTGCCGCCCTCTCCTATTCGCTTTCGCCTGAGCTGATCTCTTCTGGAATTCTTCCATCTTCAGCCTATTCTTTCATTGACTTGTACATCTCATCACCAAGCCAACTGGCTGCTCCTCGCCTCTTATGAACTACGTCGTTAAGAGATCTTTCAGACGGATTGCAGCCTTTGGTTGTACAATTTATGCACTGTGCCATTTGAGCGCGGGGCTCCATCTGTAATCTTTCTGCAACACAAACAAAAGACAACGAAATAATAATTAATTAATGGACAATGTATTTCTTTTTAAAAAACACAATATTTTTACGAAGCTACATAGTACGTCATTAATTTCTAACCTTCCACATTTTCCACCAATGCTCCTTTGGTTCGCGTCATCAACCTCAGTGTAGTTCATCCAAGCTGAGCGAAGTAAGCCTTTATTGCGGATGTTATGGATCGAGAAAGACATCATCGTCAAACTTGCACACAAAATATAATAACATTGTTAACATATGAATACAACTAAATTTCAATAGTGAAAAACATTGAAAAAATAAATACAAAAACTCACCTTCTCCTTCGGTTCCAACTCTAGAACAAGTAGGTGTGGATGTACTAGCTGAGGATCAGATGGAGAAGCCATCGCTTGGAGCCGACTCAGACATGATAGGCTGAGGGTCGGAGTAGGCTGAGTGCTGGAGTAGTGCATGAGTGGCTGGAGTAGGCCTGGGCTGAGTAGGCCTGGGCTGAGTAGCCTGCGGCTGAGGCTGAGGATGAGTCTGAGTTGAGCATGAGGCGAGGATCTGAGGCTGAGTAGCCTAGCTGAGGCTGAGTAACCAAAGGCTGCTGAGGCCTGAGTAGCCTCAACTGTAAGTTGACGCGCTGCCCCATGATCCTGACGAAGCGCCTGAGGAATATGAAGGTGAAATCATCTGCCGTCTCCTGGACGACTCAACTTGCCGAAGAAAGTCACCAGGACGAATCGTGGCGGTAGGCTGATGATCCTGAACATCTGGTGCTGAAGACTGAGCGAGAGAGGCAGGCACGATGCACTGAGGAATGGGCCGCCGAGAGACCACCACGGGTTTGGTCCCATGTTCCTGCAAATTATTCGCATATGTTAATACTCATCGAAAGAAACGCAATCACAAATACAAGGGCATAAATATTCCTGAGCATTGGAACATTAATAAAATCGAATAATAAAAGAAATATATCCAAAACTATACTTAAATTAATACAATTATTACAGTCACCTTGTCTTTTGTTTCAATTGACAATAAATTGCTACACTACATTAATAAACTAAATACATTATTATATAAACTAAATTATCATCCAATTAAAATAAACCGAGGTCAGGGTTGTCCTCGTCGTCATCGTCCACCATGTCATCACTCTCATCACTGCTTAGCTCCTCACTATTATCACCGTCATTTTCATCCGACTCGGAATGACCCTCTTCATCATGATCCACCTCGACGACCTCGTAACTGGAATCTCGTCCGAGAACATAAACCTACGGGAAATGGATGTTTCCTCTTGTAGAACATCCGATTCGTCCATCGACGCATCAACCTCTGACCTAGCTTTTGTCTTGAACACAGCCCACCACTGCACTTTGTCCCTCTTAAGGCTAGGATAAGGTGCATAATACACTTGACTGCTTGGTATGACACAACGAAAGGGTCATACCACGGAGCCTCATAGTGTGATTTCCTCTACAAGTCGTATGTTGTCATGGTGTTCATGCCCTTATCACAGTCAAACCATTTGCAGTTAAACAATATAGTCTATGTACTCTTCGTCATCTCCCGGGTTAGACAACTGTATCACTCTTCCAAATGCCGAAATAGTCAACCCTCCTTGACTCTTCACACACACCCCATAATTTCATGGTTGAACTTTCTGCCATAGCTTTCTGTGTGGAAATTGTACCCACGACGTTAAATTGATTCCAAGTTGTGACTTGTCTCGATGGGCCCATCGCAAGGAGCTCGTGTACGTGCATCGGCAGAGTTGTGTCCGAAAGCACCAGATTTGTATGAGTAGTCACATAGTAAAATGACGATGTATATTATAATTACAAAAAATTGGGATTAAGGAATTAGGAATCAGTAATCCTCACTTGGTTTTTAACCATTGCGGTATTCAGATTCGCATTTGATCACACGATCTTTCCTCTTTCATTGAGGATTTGACTGCACTATGTGATCCTCAAATTGCCTATTATAAGCACAAGTTTGATTTACTCACGATTCCAGCAGCAATACGCTTCTGTGTATTAATCTAGAACACTAGACTAAGGAGATTACCTTTCATAGTCACTAGGATTCCCACAATTGCGAGAGTAGAGATGGGCTCGGATGTACTCTTGTCTGTCAACCAACGTTACTACACTCGATGTTGGTCGACCACAATCCTCCCTAAACAATTCACGGAACATTGACACCAGTTGCTTACACATCGGGTATGCATTTCTACCCAAATCCCGTCATGCTAAAGTGTTGTCATAACCTTCAGACTGAAATACTTGTGAAGCGAAGATTGAAATCTCCTCAGACGAAGGCTAACGCAAGTTGCATATAGAACATCACTATTACTGCTTGTTTCCCACTCCACTTTTATGTTTCAAACTGATTAAGAACCGTAAGTAATTGACACGGCGTAATGGTGAGTTATTCTCTCGAATGTATAAAAAGGCACATTCAATTTAAAAAGAATATGAGTAAACATAATGTAAACAGAATTGAAAAACCGAATAATTTCTACACCTGATGGTCGATAATTCAACAAGCTCTTGGGTTAACAAATCCGACAGTTTCTTTATATTGAACTTTGATATCCCTCCAATATATGTCTAACAAAAAAGACTTGGCAAGGCATCTGCGGGCAAGTGCTCTCCTGGAGTAAAAGAAATGCCGCGGGATATAGATATTTTTTACACATACATAAACTTGCATTAAAAGATCATCCCTATAGCACAATTATTGTTTTGTAGCGTTCATCTCACTCAACGTGATAGTTGGAGCCACACAAGATCACGGAAAAAATTTTAGCGCCTGAATTCCTATGACATTTAGTATGAACTTCCAAAATAATGAAAAAAGGAGATGAAGCAACTCTTTAACAGCCACTAAAAATCATTTGCTAAACAATCCTGCTCCTGTTATAAATTTACAATGACATATCATACTTATTATTCCAGGAGCCATGTTTTTTGTTTAGCGAACATCATGCGTGCTCAATGTTCGTAAAGTCTTTGACCCGCTACTAGTGATTAATTACCCTACACCTTTCCGGTCGCGAATTCCTAAATTCATCATATAACACCTATGTCTTTGACATCACCTCATTGTATGCCTAGCGAGCGTCGGTGTAAGAGTGTGCTCTTTGGGCCATTTCACAACTCCAATACCATTTACCAATGCGTAATCACCTATGTAGCTTCCAACTGCTTACTTCCACGCTTACTTACAACACAATCTTCTTTGTTCTTTTTCGCTCCGCACCTTTACTAAAGGACTTTTTTATCAAATAGCAAGCTGTTGTTGCGATCTATTTCTATTGATCGACTTGAAAATATGATTATGTTGTGTGAATAGAGTTCTGCTTCCGACGCAGAAGTTACATTGTTCCATCCATAATAATGACAGTGTACGTGTCTAGTGCTGCCGACTTTAAGCAATAAAATAATGTCTTCCAATTAATTACGGCAAAGCTCCCCACAAACAGATTGCGGATTATACCACATCCCACAGTATCTTTTCTTCTTCACACTGCTTAACAAATGTAGTGCTGAGTATCAGATACCTTTCATTACTCCTCCTATGTACACACTTACAACTGTTACCAAAGTTACCCTCATTTCTCCTTGACTTAAAGATATACGAAGCAGCCCCGTAGTTCACTGTATTTCTCCTACTCTGTGCTATTTTACAGAACTCTGCTAGTCTATTATTTTTTGGTCAAAAAGGGTTGTTCAGTAGTGCGTAAATATCAGCCGGACGGATCTTGAGCAATCAACAAACCCTATTGATACATTGGGCCCATGCCAGTAGTTGTGAATCACTAGCTCAAAAGGCACTTGGCCTTTTTATTTCTCCACATGCCAATTCTATATTAACGATTCACAAGCCATCCAAAAACACTCACGGCAAGAGAGCTTTCCACAAAATCCTGCACAACATACCCGGATATGCCGTCGGAAAGTAACTATTAACTGTCTGAGTCCCTACAACACCAGTGTTATCCTGCCGTTCATAGATTGCAACACATACTAAGCTTTTGTGAGAATGTCATAAGTGACCAGACAACCCATCAGACCACAGTTGGGACCTTCTAAGCTCGACAATCAAAAGGATACTGAACCAATCCATAGACTACATCACAAAATTGGTCTTCGAGGACTTCTTTCTTTGTGGTTTTTCTCACCAAGAAGATATGAAGCGCACAAGGAAACTAGGAAAATGATAAGTGTATTCTTCATGCACTATGTCCATGTAGTGGTTCATGTTCATAACAGGTGACCATGTTGAAGCGTTGTAGTGAGGAACAGATCAGGCCTAAACCAAGATGTAATTGCTTTCCAAATTCCTTACCAAAAACGAGTTGAAAGAATACCATCCTGACCACAACCTATACAAGCGTCCAACAGTCGAGGCTCGGTATGCAAAAGAATCAAACGAGCTAGAAGTTAGTTTTGTCAGTCGACAAAAGTGCTCTCCAATAGGCATCACTGTCAAAACTTGATCTCTCTTTCTTCCTCTCTTGCCCACTTCGAACCGGGGCGGCTTTTCTAGGGTGATATTGCCCATCATTCTATTTAGTACCTCAAAGGAAGGCAAGTTTTTGTCTCTATGAAGTAGAGCCCACCAAACCAACACTTATGACAATCAGGTCCCTGTACTCCCTTTGTCAGAAACCCCCATTGTTTTTTCAAAAATTTACGAAGAACCCCCAAACTTTTTGCTCAGAGCTTTTTAAAATGCACCGGTGTTATTTTGACAACCAGATTTGTAACTATCCACCTAGAAGTAAACTTTTAGCTGTTGTGAGGTGGTTGTTTGAGTGTGGATGTAGCGGCGCGAAAAATCCTAGACGGTAATGTTGTCGCGGCCTCTGACCATGTCAATCTGTGTCTGTATCCGTGAGTGGAATAACGGACCCCGCCCATTCAGATGGTCACCACCACTTCTCTTTCATTAGTTTTCGTGCTATCCGTCCCTCAGTACTTCTATCCCAAATCCTCCAACACCATGATCATCCTTTTGGCATTTGTCGCTGTAGTTCCCTTTCAAAAGTAGGACAGCCTGCCTAACTCCTTCACTTTTGAAGTCCCCTTTCTTTCCTCTTTTCTCGTTGTCGTTCCTTAGCTAGATGTTACCACTTACTATATCTTTCGAGACATGGGGTCGTCAAGCGCTTTCACTCAACATAATGTAGTCGGGGGGAGTCGAGTTTGGGGTGCGGTCCCCAAAAAAACCCATCTACGTTACTTCTATGTGGCATTGGTTCGATTCTCAGACTTCAAATTTGATTCGATTCCATCACTCGAAGCCATCTCTCTCCCTACTCACCATGAGATGGTGTGACATTCTACACATCCAAATCAATACAACGTCGTTTCTCACATTGTAACTAAACTTGACAGACGGGAAACCCGAAGAATACTTACGCTTCCGCATTGGTTTTGCTTCTTCTCGACTAAACATGCGCCTCCTCGAGAGGATACAAACAAATTGATTTAGGCCACGGTCTCCAATGCGATCTGACTCTGACCATGTTCTCGGCTAATAGAAGTAGAAGAGTTATGAATAATTGCCCTTATAGGAGACGAGGATGTATCCCCCTTGCTCATCGCCTTCACCGGGACTTAACTCATTTCATAGTAAATTACTCCCTTGAAACCCTTCCTATACAGAATGACCTTTAAGTCGCGCACATCCATGTGTACGTCAAGTTTTTACGTAGCGCACCATCAGTGAACGGACATCTTATTCTGTCCCTGTCATTGAGTGTAGGGGCGTTTTCTTTTTTTTTGATTTGGCCGATATTAGTGTATTTGTTGCATTACCAAATCTTCATCCACCCCTTTCGCATTAGAAACTACACTCCGATGCATGTTCTTATCATTTCGGTCTATTAGTGTACATCACACGTCTTGCCTTCCCTATTCATTGTTTGTGGCAATAGCTATATCAAGTTACCATTAAATAAATATTCAGTCATAAAGCGTTTAGACAAAGGTTTTGTCATTTTTCTAAGACACCTTCATGAAATTCTATTCTGAATTCAATAGCCCTATTCGAAATAGTATTTCAGTAAGCTTCTCATTCAGCCACAAACATCAACTATTTTATCATAATTATTAAGAGATTAAAGTATTTCCAAAAACCACATGGTATTGATTGAAATCTCAATCCTTTCCTATAAGTTTGTGTCTTACGGCCCAATTTTAATTAATTTCACTTTCTAAATATGCTTATTCAAAGTAATTTTTAGAATAAAAACTGCAAAAAAAAAGAATATATTCTCTTTTTACACACTCTCATTTCTTTCATGTTTAATATTATTCCTTCTATTTCTAATCAATACATTACAAACAATACTTGACATAAGATCGAGACCTGTACTCTGAAAAACTTAGTACTTCCCATCTATACAATACACAAACCTATTAACTTACACTAAGAAATTCTGTTAAGCAAAACCACGGAAAAAAATAATTAGAGATGCTTCTTCTCTCATAACTCTCTCTTCACATTAACATGACCAATGATGATACATACCTTGTATCAATTCACAGACAAGAAGGAACATGAGCTTCAGACTTTACAAAGACACTAATGTCAATCTCTTCATTGAGATTATGTTGTGAAAATATTTTGGTAATTATTGTGTTAGTGTGTTAATTATGTATGTCCTTATGATAGGTTCTTTTGTTAATTGAATTCAAGACACTATACGCTCCATGTTATCCATTGTTTCACAAGCGTTATTAAATTGGACAAAATAACGTCACGATATCCTTAGAGCGTTAACAAATTGATCTTTCTGAGGCTCCTCGTCACCGAATCCATACATGTAATTATCTATACCAATTATCTTGCGTGTCGGATATAATTTACGTACGCATGGTTTGAAGATAGGATATTTCATATAGTAAATTAGAAATATTAATATAGGAAGAATAATTAATTATTTTAATTAATGTGACATTAATTTATATATTGAAAGTTTAAATTGGCCATTATTAAGTATTACAAGTACTTAAATATGGTTAATATTACTCACAGTATTCTTACAATCACACATCCAACAAGTTTTCACATAATTCCATAGGCCTATGTTAAAAGGTACAAACCCTTATAGTGTATGAATAGGACTAAATATTTCCAATAAAACAAGAAACAAAGAAAAATAGATGTCAAAAAGGCAAATGTAACACATAGGAAGTTACATACAGTAACCAAATGCAAAAGCAAAATTATTTCCTAACAATCTAGAAAATGGCATGCCGCCATTGCATACATAACATAACAAGATAATTGTTTAATCAACGTAAAGTTAAACAACCAATTCCATACCCAATACATACCAATTCATTAATTAAATAATTAAACAACACTCAAAACAAAAATATGAATTAAACAATTTAGATTAAAATTAGAGCAGAATTAAACAAAAAAATAAAAAAAAATTACCAAAGTCAGTAGACAGCGAGAGAGAGAGAACAGTGAGGGCGGCGTGGGTCTGCGGCAGTTTGTCAAGGCGGCAGGTTTGGGCGAATCCCCAGGTGCGTGGCGGCGGTCTTCTTGGCCTCCGAGAGTGGGTCGCGCGAGGAAAAAGGAAAGAAAAGAAAGAAAAGAGAGCTGCGCGCAGTGCCCCGGCGAGAAGCAGCGATAGAGAGAGAAGAATACAATGATGAGGCGGCAGAGAGAGAACAAAGTGTGATAAGCGCCAGGTGCCCTTCGGTGTCGCCTGGAGTCTAGAGGCGACCTGGTGAGACTGAGGAGGTCATCTGAGAGTTGTGAAAAGTGATAGTAGAGTATGTTTTTGAGAGGTGTGAGGGGTTTAAGTGAGGGTTGTTTAACAGTGAGAGGGAGGATTTGAGGTATGTAGAGATAAAATTAAGAATGAGTGTATTACGGTCTTTGTTGCTATAGAGATTTAAGGCTTGCGGGATTTTTGTTTAGAAAGAGATCTAGGCTTTTTAACTGACCGAAAGTCTTTGACTACCAGGTTCAGGTATCATTACCTACCGACCGAAATGTAAAATCGCGTTACTTCACTGCATAAAGAGTGGGATTAGCCGACCTGAACGAGATTGACTCGGTCTGGGTAAAATGCCTCTTAAAGAGATCCTTGTTTGCATTTTGTATTTTCTGAAAAAGCTAGCGTATGTTTATGATTTTTTTGAAAAATAACAAAACAATTATACCAATTTACTATGGTGAATTTCCGACCTGACACGTGCCGTCGGGGTTTTTGGATTACCACCGACCGATTTGCAAAGAAGAATATCGGTCCGAGCCTTCAATGAATAGGTACCGAGCTAACGCTATTTTAGGTGTATTCGTTGTGCCTAGAGGTTAGCACCTATTGGCCGGAAAAGAGATTTACACAATGTGGAGGTTATCACCCTTATGAGAGTGATTATGTACTATTCAGCCATCTGTGAGGCCCCGACTCTCTAACTTATCAGGTCCAACCGAACACGAATTGTTTCTCTCGTGCATCACAAACCCCAAAAGCCCGTTAAATATGATTTATTCCGACCGACCCGCAAGCCAACATTAACTTTCTCTGCTGATCACGTGTCGGCAATAGTCGGGTTACCGACCCCCAAAAAAAACCATGCCATGCGGCTCAACAGTAAACAGAGGATCTGGATGGTTATCCCATTAAGGCCGAAATTCGATTCATGTAGTTGCGTCTAAAAGCATTCGCTGTATGAGATTCGTAGTTTGGTGAGCCATCCCACCAACCTTATCACTTACATCAATTAATCTTCCGGACAACAAAATCAATCTAAGGTTAATTAATAATTCCAAAATCACCTCAAAGTAATTAATAGATCATAATATGGTTACAAATCAACTTCATCTAAGTACCTCAAACAAATGTAAGAATAATATGACATACACTATACAACAAAGATAATATGTTTATAATTGATAATACGTATTTCAAATTGATAAATCGATCATAATAATTAATTTGAATCACAATAAACAGTGCTTAATTCATTCTTTGAACCTAAATTCCAGAAACACCACAGGAATCATTTTTCCACAGTTTTATTCTCTACATTTTTAAATACCGTGGAGCTTATCAATCATTATAGCCCTTTTAAATTTCCACTTATAGAATTTATTATAAATATCTTATAACATTATAATATTGATTAATCAAAAAAAAAAAAAAAAAAAAAAACTAAAACAAAATCTACACAAAAAAAAAAAAAAGAAACAAAAAAAATTAAATTGCATATTATGAAATAAATAAGTCTGCTAATAACATTTAATACAACATACCAACAAGGAAACAAGTAATTACTATCCTTTATTTCTACATAAATGAGATCAAGATATTATGTAGAAAATCAATAATAGTTCACCATTAATACTCATATTATTGTTAAAAGAATAAATTTTTATTTGCGTATAAACTAAAAATAACAAGGTAAGATTCTATTGGTACAACAACCCACCAATTGATCTATGGCATGCCAAATTGGCAAAAGGGCATGTTAAATCAAACCCTTCCATTTTGAAATCAATGTATGATTGATAAAGGCATATGTTGTAAAGATGATCTTGTAACTTATTGATTAGCATAAAAGTTTGCGATTGATAAGGTTGCAAAACGCTTGCCAAGTTGCAAGAGCTCTGGCAACAACAATACTGAAGGTTATATTATACCTCTTAATGCATCACTTGACAACGAACAAGGAATACTAGGTGAGTGAATACTTTAAAACATAGTAAATGAGCCAAATTTCAAAGTGAAATGACTCATAAGAGAGTTAGTGTATAAGGAAAACAATGCGGAAATATGTATAAGCGTGAATAAGAAACGAGAACTATCATATATACTTATCATGTTTTATTCATTAGTTTATTACCCGAGGGTTTAACCGTGTAACTCTGAGATTCCTTCATAAATCAAAATTCAAATTTTAATTCCTAGTGATTTATCATTACATACATCATCTTCAAAATCGTCCCTTTCAAGAGATTAAGAGATTGAAAATAGAGTGAGTGTTCTCTCAAAATCTTCAACAAATTACCTAGTTATTCATTTATCTAATGAATTTAAGTCTCACTGATAGTTTTCTAAGAATTATTGCTAAGTTTAATAAAGAGTGTGTGAGGAAAAAATGATCATGTAATTATTTTTTTGGTTAGTATTTTAGTTTTATTGGTCAATAAGATTTAGTTCATTTATATGTGCTTAGGTTCAATTAACCAGAAAGGATTCATGTGTTTAGGTAGATTGAAGCCCTTTATTTTTATGTTTCATAAGCTTTCATTCACCATATTAATCTAAAATGTTCAGTAAATGTTTGAGGTCACTTAAATGTTTCAAGCAAATCAGTTACAAGTAGATTACGGTACAAGGGTAAGTTCCCAAAAAAATCAAGTTTCAGTTTAGAAATCTCCAGAGTTCCAGTTAAGTTCAGTATTCAGTTGAAGTTATACGAGTTCAGTTAAGTTCATTTCAGTTAATCTCAGTTCAGTAAAGTTTAGTTTCGAGTTAAACTTCAGGTTCAGTACTTTCAAGTTTCGAGTATCTCTTTCAGTTTCTCCAGTTAAGTTCAATTCAGTTAATTTCAGTTCAGTTAATTTCAGTTCAGTTAATTTCAGTTTCAGTTTTATTTTAACAGTTAATTTCAGTTTTCAAACAGTTAATTTCAGTTTCAGTTTGTTCAGTTCAGTTACAGTTCAGTTTCAGTTTTATATTATCAGTTAAATTCAGTTTCAGTTTGACTCAGTTCAGTTAAGTTCAGTTACAGTTCATTTCAGTTCAGTTAATTCAGTTATATATGCAGTTTATTCAGTTAAATAATCAGTTTGATAACCAAATTGACAGCCCTAATCGTATACTCATATGTGTACATGGAGTACATAAAAAAACCCTAATTAATCGACCTTCTCTCTACTCTCAATACCCCATTCTCATTCTCTCTCCTCTCAATACCCCATTCTGATTCTCTCTCCTCTCATACTCCATCAACCGACCTTCTCTCTCTCCTCTCTTTCTCAAGTCGAAGACCAGCTGTTGGATTCTCGCGTCATAACCGACCACACCCGTATAAACCCTTCGCTCTTTCTCGATTATTCCAACCTTCTTTTTTTTCTTCTTCGTTGCATTTTAGAGAGAGAAACTTCTTCTTTTCTTCGATTTTGCGATTTCAGGTCTTCAAGTGGTGGTGGTCCGGATAAGATTGAGACTCCTGATGAGAGCTATGAGGATTTCACTAACTCCTTGCCTGCTGACAAATGTCGTTACGCTGTTTTCGACTTCGATTTCACCACTAAAGAGCATTGCTAGAAGAGCAAGATTATCTTCATTGCCTGGTATGTGTGATCATAATCTTTTCCTATATCAATGCATCCATCTTAATTTATTGAGTAATTGACGACTCAATGTAGGGCTTTAGTCGCAGCAATTAGCGATTTATTACTGTGCAATCAACAATTCGATTAATTCACTTTGGCCATTATCGACTGACTTTAGGTAAGATTTTTTCTTAATTCTCAACCTTTTTATATGAATTGTTCAAGGTTATGTTTTTTATTCAATTATTTGTTTATAGTTTTCTTCTTTTCATAAGTTTAATTTGCAATAATTGTCAATCAATTAGATTTATATATGATTCTACTAGTCTATGTATTTAATGTCGAAATTTGGAGTTCATTATGTTGGGCATGAATTATTTTTTGTCCAATTGATGTGTAGTCATACTTTGTTTTTGATGCCTTATTATTTACTCTTCGTAAGCTTGATCAAAATTTTGATGTTTGGAAGGTTGAATAGATTGTCTTATAAAAAGTATATTTTGTTGGGTATTCCTTATTGTTTGTCTAAAGTTTCTGAAAATTAATGACGTCATTGATATTGGCTATTCAAAATTTTCTGAATTATATTTTTTACAGAATCATATACTACTCAATAATATTTTAATTACAGGGATAAAATGCTGGTTTGCCCCATGATGTGCAGTAGGATTGCTGCGGGGGCAAAATTGTGCTGTTGTGATCGATGTACGCCTGTACTGGCCCCTGTAGGGACCGGAGACTCATGAGACCCCGTGGTTGGATTAATTGGTTGAATGTCAGTTGAGCAAAGGGTAACATGTGAGTTCGCTCGAGAAGCCGCGTCGAGACGGTATTGTTATGAAACTGGTAAGGATAAGAGCGAAGGTTGACATGTTTATTGAGAGACTTCAGAGGGTCTTATACTGAAGAGCAAGTTTTGGATTGATGCGAAAACGGGTTCGTATGGAAGGTGTATGACAAATACTTTTGTATAAATATAGGCACATGAAATGCTTCATTGAGTGAGAATGACAAGAGTTGAATATTATATTATTATTTATTATATTAATTATTATTATTATTATTATTATTATTATTATTGTTTTTTGTTCGTGTTGTTTGTTGTTGTGTTGTTGTTGTTTTGTGTGTTGTTGTTGTTGTGTGTTTGTGTTGTTGATGTCTGTTGTTGTTGTAGTTGTTTTGTTGTTGTTGATTTGTTGTTTTGTGTGTTGTTGTCTGTTGTTGTTGTTGTTGGTTTGTGTTGTTTTTGTTGATTGCTTGTTGTTGTTGTTGTTGTTGTTGGTTGTTCGTGGTTGTGTTTTGTGTTGTTGTTGTTGTTGTTTCGTTGTTGTTGGTTTTGTTGTTGTTGTTTGTTGTTGTTGTTTTGTATGTTGTTGTTTGTTGGTTGGTTTGTTGTTGTGTGTTGTGTTGTGTTGGTGTTGTTGTTGTTGTGTGTGTTTGTCTGTCGTGTGTATTGTACATGTCTGCGATTGTATCTTGTTGTTGGTTGTGTGTTTGATTATTTACTTAGTTGCATCGTGTTGCTATGTTGTCTTGTGTGTTGTTGGTGTTCTGTATGTTGTTGATGTGTCTGTGATGTTATTTTTGCTGGGGCTAAAGGCAGGTGGCCTTAAGCTAAGCAATTCACCTAATCAATGAAGTACCAAAACGTCCCTGAAACTAACAAAACCGAGAGTTATAGGCTCGTATGGTGGAGCCGACCGATTAACACTCCTGGGAGCCTACCACCGCGTGCTCTAGCAAAATCTCTTTTGCAAAGAGAGGTCTCTTATCCTCGCACATCGATGTAAATCGGCATTCGCCTTCCGTGCTGGTTAGCGCTAGTTAGTGGGTCCTGCTGTACTGAGTGCGCCGCATGTCCTGAACCCTGGAGAACCTGTCTGATCGCGCTTCCAGCTATATAGTGGTAGGACCGTGTCTAACAGCTTCCACAGACGACTTATCTAGTATCTCCCCTAAAAGAAAGAGCGAAGACGATTGAGACTACAAGATAGGAAACCATAATATCGCAATGTTGTCCTACAATCGCGCTGCCAAACATTGACTTCTCACTCCGCTTCCGTCTGACCAAGAGCTCGACACCGGCTCTGTTACCATTTATCCGACCAGGTGACTAATCGAAGGTTCAAACTGCGCAACAGCGCGAGATTTCTTATGCGTCAAAGAGCCGTAACAACCATATGCTATGCTACTTCGCCCCAGCCATGAATCAATCTCCTCTATCACACGTGACCAAGCGCGCGTCCATCCCGCAATGCAAAATCTCTTCAGAGCCCAATTTTGATGATACACTGCTTTGCGAGCTTCCCGCTCTTACGGGAGATGCCGAAGAAGCCCGCTACAGCTTTCGGTTCCTGTTTTTTGGGCATTACGGCCCATGGCCGTCGCTTCCACCTTACTGATCGCACTTAGGCAACCCTCAACCATTTACGCGTCTCTTACGAGCGTTTAGTAATCCCAGAGATGTCGTTTATTACAAATGCATCCAAAGTAGCATCGGCGTGGGACAACAGGAACGTGTGCTTGATATCTCCATCACACCATGCCGAGCATTTGGTAAACTCAGTGTTCGCGAGTCCCCAAAAATGCTATCGTTCCTTCCGCAATATCTCAACAAGACCGCGATACTACCTTGCCAGAGACGACAAGTCAGAAAAAACGGAGAGACGTATAAGGTATGAGTCCGTCATAGACGGAGATCATAAAGGAGCCCTACACCCAACTGATAGAAATAAGAACAGTAACGCATAATGTCCATTTAGCCCGGTTCATAGCTCTGTGCTCTCAAAACTAGCAGAGATCTCGGTGAGGAGAACCACTCTATACAGCTCCTAATAGCGCTAAGAAACAGCTATAGGATTCTCCTATGGAGATTTGTAACGCAATCAAGCTCAGCCCCCCTGACAGAGTAGCACACAGTAGTAATAAAGTAGAACTGCAGCAGATGCGTAACCTTCGTGAAGATACAAATCAGCCATCTTCATGAGTCTTGTGACATCGCTTACGCAGCGATCTCGCATAGGGTTTACGCATTAAGGTCATTCCTGTCCAACGTCATCCCTATTACCGGTACAAAAGACGCCCAATGCACCACAAGGCCGACCCAAAACTAACAAGACGGCGCGAGATGTTGAAGTAGTAATACCCTGGTAAATTGGAGCTCACCCATGCAGAAAAGCATAAGTGCGACACACACCGCCTGAATAAACACCCAAACCACCGTAAGCAAAAGTAAGGTGGCAAGCCGCCATCCAACACCAAAACCAGGACCGAAAGCTTGTGACAATGCATTCCAAGGAAGCTCGCCAACGACATTCAGAAGAGAGTTGACCGCCTCGAAAAATAGTGCATAGTACGCATAGCCAAAGTAGAGTTTCAAACCCAGTACACGCACGAAAAAGAACACTCACATTGAGGATCATCAAGTGAGCCACAGGCATCCATGAGCTCATAGCTTTTGACACTCTCGTGAAACAAGTCCTCACAAAAGAAGGAAGGCCCATAACAGGCCCCTAACAACCGAACACCAAGGAAGCGAGCGATATCGGGAGGAAAGCACCCTGCAAGACGATTCCGTGGTCCTCGTAGGCCCAAAAGCTCCTTTTCGACGTTTAACAATGAAGGCCAAGATAGGCCCCTCCGCCGAAAATCATCTGCAAACTTGGCCAACCACCAGTATCACCAATGATAGTTCCATCATCCAAATACCAAGCCTGAAGCTCAGGCGAAAGGAGTCCCTGATTACGGCCACCAACGGATGTAGAACCAAGGCGAAAAGAAGAGGACCAAAGAGGATCACCCTGCGTGCACCCTTGACAAGACAACCCAAAGTATGCTCCATTAATAAAAGCGCAAACTGGTGAAGAATAACAAAACTCAACCCAGCAAGAAGAAAGAAGCAGACAAATGAGCACTAAACCTCACGAATTAAAGCAGAACGATCGACCAAATTGAAGGCATTTCGAAAATCGACCAACAACATAGAAAGGCCAACCTCAGTCCCACGAGCCTCAACCAAACGGTTTACAGCATGAGGATAGCCCGCCACCGCCGGAACACCAACACCATATTGAAACCACTGAAATAACGACCCAAACGCGGACAACCAAAGCAGCTCCAACCTTAGAAACAAGGCGTCTCCAAACAGTACCCACAGCAATGGGCCTAAACCACCCCCGGGCTTGACAAGAGGCGTTAGTGGACTACAGCATATAGGCACCTAACGCGGCGGACATAAGCACCAGAGAGAAACAAATTAACAACCTGCGTGATTAGACCCTACTAACTCATCCGAATGCAACATGCAGCACCACTAAGGCAATCGAGAAGTGTTGAGCACGCAACCATCACGTCCGCAAGACGTACGCCGTGGAAAACCCTTAATTGCTCAAAACAACAGAAGAAGCAGCAATGAGGTGGTGATCCACGGGAGAACCCGGTGAGAAACAAACAGGCAAGAAGGGTGCTTAGCCTCCAAAGCAGCAAGAGTATCATCGTTGTAAGGACAGCCCCGAAGACGAAAGAACCCGAACAGCCAGCAGTGTAATGACGTCAGAATCTTCCGCTTACAATGCTTAATGTTCGCTCAGACAACACATTACCCCATCCCCATCCAACAAAGGGGGAGACACACTGTCCAACATGTCACGCACAAGTTGCTCAGCACCGCCTGACACACTCAAGTACGAATGGCAGAGGTAATACACTCTTCCTGTCGATGACGCCGTAATAGCCGAAGAGCACTCACAACTACTTCCGAGGAGAAAAGGTTTGAGGATACAGAGAGCAACACAAGCAAGCGAACCCAAGAAGATAAGTCATTCGAATTGTTAACCACCTTATCAATGCTCTTTAGAATCCTGAAAACCCCAAACGACACTTGGGAGGATAGATTTCACGGTGATAACCGCTTTGAAGTAACTGATGAAGAAGTTACCATCAAAGGAGAGAGGATGCAGGAGATAAATCGTGAACTAGAACAGGTCCACAGAAGAGGGTTCGAGCGGCTTAGGAAAACCGTAAAGACGAACCGAACGACACCATCCCCAGAATCAGGCGGGTCCACAAAAGTAGTACCATCAACATCTTCATGTTTACACCTAGAACGAAGAGTATGCGTCTTGTAACAATCACCACATAGCCAAACACCCATACGACGAAAGTCGTTTCCGCTCTCGTGAAAATACCTAAATCAGTAGTGAGCAAGTTGCGAGTCTCGTCACGCGCACCCTCACAACAATGCCGGTCTCGAAGATGAGTGAGCAAGTAGCTTTAAACAAGTCCATGGCCCCCACCATCATGACAACCATGATGACCCACGAACGGACAATGAAAGCGAAGCCGTCGGCATAAATAAGTAATTAAAGTCCAAAAGTCCAAAAGCCAAGGTCCAAAAGTCAAAGCTCAAAAGTCAAAGGCCTAAAAGAATAAGGCACAAAGAATACCTCCAACGAAACCCCAACGGCAACCGAAGGCACACCCAATCGCACTCCAAACAGCACCTGACAACCACACAAACGAGCCCCCAAGCTGGTTCAACCACGGACCACCACAACGAGGAAAGGCCGCCTTTAAACACACCTACTGTGCTGCCGCCAACCCACAAGAAAAGACCCGAAAAAGCTACCGAAACCACCAGGAAAAACAGCCCCTGAAACGCACCACCCACCACCCCCGATACACCACGAAAATCCAACCACCACCAGAGAACGCACCTGCTGTCCCGACCACCGAAGGCACCCGCTAACCAACCGAGCACCACAACCAGCAACCCAAACGCCACAATCTGCCTAGAGACAGCAGCATAAACGCCCAAACAACTCCAAAAAAACGAACCTAAAACACCCACAAAGCAGCCCGAACAACGCCCCCACAAAAGCCGCTGTACAGCACCGAAAAGCCGCCGGAATTGCGCCAGAAAAAAACCGAAAAGCTGCCTGAATTCACCCCACGAAGCCCCTGAAAAACCGCCCACGAAGCTGCACAGAACCAGCCCAGAATCCCCCACGAAACCGCGCTGAATTACCCCAACTGCTGCCTGAAACGCGCCGAATCACCACCGCGAAACCAGCCCAGAAATCCCCATGAAACCGCCGCCTGACAACAACTGAGCAGACACCTGCTAGAACCACGGCTATGGCTGCCTGAAAACATCGGGGAAGGACGTGGAACCGCCTTCACTCTCTCTCCTAAAATTCAAATTTATTATTATTATTATTATTATTATATATTATTATATTGTTATTATTTTATATTGTTATTATGTTATATTGTTATTATTTATTATTGTTATTATATTATTTATATTATATATTATTATTATTATTATTATTATTATATTATTATTATTATATTATATATTATTATTATTATTATTATTATTATTATTATTATATTATTATTATTATTATTATTATTATATATTATTATTATTATTATTATATTATTAATATTATTATATTTATTATATTATTATTATTATTATATTATTTTTATATATTATTATTATTTTATTATTATTATTATTATTATATTATTATTATTATATATTATTATTATTATATTATATTATTATTATTATTATTTATTTATATATATATATTATTATATATATAAATTGAAAAAACAAGACTATTTGCTGTGGTTTTTAGCCATAACCGCAAAATAGTACCCCTTATTTGCTGACGGTTATAACCGCAACAAATAATCATTTGCTACAGGCTCATTTGCTGCGGTTCAAAACCGCAGCAAATGAGCCCTAAATAACCGCAACAAATGACCTTTTTTCTACTAGTGATAGAGGAAAAGCTAATAATTAACAAAACTGTCATAAGTAGCAAAACAGGGAAAAAGCGCGAAATTATATCGTCTTCTACCCTCCTTCAACAAAGGTCATCCCCGTAACTCACTTCAACAAACAACTCCCTTCAACAAACAACTCACGATACATCTTTTGCATCTCCTCCTCTCATACTCCTGGTCAAACCACTGAATTTTCACCTTTTTGACATTCTTATTTYTCCACCACGTATTTTGGGATCTAATATGAGCACTGGTTCTTCCTCATATATTAGGGACTCATCCAATTGGATTTCTCTTCCAAGTTTATCAATAATAACCCAAATAGTATCATTTCTAGTCTTAGTCCAGGGTAATCCTGCAACAAAACCCATTAATATGGAATCCTACTTCCACTCGGGTATCTCTAGAGGTTGTACTCTTCCCATAGGCTTTTTGTTATTGATTTCCACTTTCCGACAAGTTAAGCATTTGGAAACGAACTCAGCTATCTTCGCTTTTCATGTTTGGCCACCAATATAACAACTTCAAGTCTTTGTACAATTTATTTCCTCTAGGGTCCTTTGCTTCAAATCACCACAATTTTTTTTGAAACATACCATCTTCCTTTAAATATCAGCKTGTCATTCCCATAAATTTTAAATTCATCTTTAGCACCATGCTTTTAACCTTTAACTTTCCTCAAAAGTCGTTAGTACTGAATTCTTCTCTAATTTCATCAAATATGGATGTCGCAATTGGCATAGCACTCAGCTCWCGTACCGCTTTCCTATTCAACTACAGAACACAACATAAGCCATGTTTTTATGCATCACTATACTGCTCAAATTCTTAAGTTTCATCGGGTAATGCTAGCATTGGTGAGGTTGTCAGCTGCTCTTTAAGGGTTTGGAAATCTAACTGACACTTCTCATCCTACTTGAATCTGGTCTCATTTTTCAACAAATAGGTCTCAGGTCCCGCAAGTTTTCAGAAGTCCTTAACGAACCTCCTAAAGTAATAAGCTAATCCCATAAAACTTCAAACATCGGTCACATCTTAAGCATGTGTCACTCACTAATTTCCATAACCTTTACAGGATCCACAGAAACACCCTCCTTAGAAATATATTGACCCAAACCACATCTCGTACCAACCAAGACTCACATTGGAAAATTTGGCAAACAATTTATGACTTCGAAGGGTCTCTAGGACAATCCTCAAATTTTAAGCARGCTCTTCCTCATTCCTCGAATATACCAAAATATCATTAATACAACAACCACAAACTTGTCTAGGTACTCATGAAACACTCGATTCATTGGGTCCATCAAGATTTCAGTGCACTAGTTATCCCAAAAAGGCATGACCGTAAACTCCCAGTTTTCTAAACGTGTCCTAGGGCACACTAAAATCCCAAAAGTAATTATTTCTGCTAAACTAGATCTCGAAACTTCCCTTTATTTGTCACTATTGTTCCTCTTTAATTTTCCATCCTACTTATCCCAAACCAACTTATTCATGGCATAAAATCCTCTATTCCAACTCTCCCTGCCCTGAGTAACAAAGTAAAAAAGCACCCTCCAATTCCTTCACCCTAGGAGATAAAGAGAGGAAACTATAAGTATCCTTTCAAGTGTTTCCAAACAATCACCGACATCTCGTAAATAATTCAAGTGTTTCACAACAATCACCGACATCTCGTAAATAAAAAAAAGTTTGGAAATAGTGAGATTATGCCATTAACGTACACTTTCGGCAACCTCCAAGAATATCAAGGCTACCAAATAAAACGAAACATGCTCTTAATAATGACACCTGACTAATCTAAAAATACAGTGGAACATTACCCCAACTATGTTTAACGCAACAATCTAATAAAACGAAATGATCCTATCATCGCAAAACTTGTTTAAGCTCGATGGTTTACAACCATGAAAACTCTCGAACTTTGACCAACACTCATAATCACAATAAAATAATAACTATCATCACAATCATTACTCAAAAGAGATACATCATCAAGGAAAACAATAAAACAGTCTGGATCTAGTTCAAACAAAATTCTATTCTCAAGTAGCAAAGAGTCTTAATTGTCCTTATATAAAGATAACTATCCCATAAGCCATACATCTTTATGACGTAAGATACACTATCATTCGAAATTGAAAATAAACTGTCGACAATTCACTTCACTTACAATCTATCCTCAATTTAATAACACTACATAACCTCAAAGCGTCACATTTTCAAAAGACAATTTCACAGTTCTTGTATTCCATCTTTAACATCATACTAAGGTTAAAAACTTGGGCATTAAGATAATCCTTCTTCGCCATTACCCAAACTGATTCTGTCAAAATCATTATGTCATGTGTCTTCCGATCCTACTAGTGAATTCTTGCTCGAGAGTACATTTATCATCAATAAATCCTTATAATATACAAAAGTATCACAAAAATTTCCAAACTTCTTTAGACAAATCATGGTGATACACTTCCATTTTTCACAACAAGAAAATAAGCTATTACCGACCGTCCAAAACAAATCAAAAACGGTCGGTAAAAARGCGGAGGCGGTCGGAAAACCTTTTACCGACCGTCAACGGTCGGTAAGTGACGGTCGGTACGGTTCTGGTCGGTAAATAAGACTTTACCGACCGCTTAGCGGTCGGTAAAATTTTACCGACCGTTATTACCGACCGTAACAAAGAACAGACTGTAATCTACGACGGTTTACAACGGACGCAAATTACCGACCGTTCGACGACGGTCGCAGATTACCGACCGCCAAACGGTCGGTAATATATGGTTTTGCGACCGTT
>SNQN01000488.1:51911-68318 GCA_008642245.1 Bassia scoparia
ATCAAATCTCTAACTATGAGATGACTTTGGATATTATTGACAACCTGCAATTCCATGTATGATCCCTGAATTGTCTTTCTCTGAAGAGCTTCCATGGCCTAATGAGTCTCCAACAAGAAAGTTCCTTCACAAGGTCCATCCCTTCGGTTTCTGTTCAAATGAGCCTCGGCCTCTGGAGTAATTCCTTTCAACTTCTCCCCTTGACTCCCATCCAAATGTGGTTGGGTTGCAGGAATATTTTCCTCCAGCTTCACTGTRTGGATAAGACCCATATGAGGTTGGGTTTCAAGCAAGTCTCCTTTGACCTATCTATCTGAACGTATCTTGAATAAGATTTCTCTATATGAATTCTATCTCTTGAATTTTATCTCTAGTCACTTTCACTCTTCAAATGAGGCTRTTTAACAGAGAGAACTTTAAGCATTCCCTTTTGCAAAGCTTCCTCATCCACATGAACTGCATTTGCTTGTAGTTGGCTGGTAGCCGCTTCTCCGATTAACCTAGCCTTTTTCCTAACCCTTCTCTTTACTTTACCAAGAGCCAAATTATCTCCTATTTCTTATATTCTTTTTTGCTTTATCACCCCTTTGATTAATTTCTACCTCATGGACACTATTATCTAGGTTTGGAACTCTTTCAACCTTGTTGTTCAATTGGACAACTTTGGGTTTGCCCAACCTAGTCAAGTCTGAAACAGTGGAAGGTGCCGAAGGAAGAGTGACTGAAATCCTCCTTGATATCTTCTCAAACTAAGGTTTCTGGTTTCTAGGAACCCAAGTTGGTTTGTTAGGGATGAATTCAGTTCTTACTAGCTCATAATGTAACATGTATGCACAAGAAGGATACATGGAGAAACGTGACTTCTTCAAGCCATCCACTTCTTTAGTCTGTAGAGGAAACTTTTGAATAACTTCTGCATATGTCTGGGCCTTTTGACTTCCATTCACATTATGACCATCAGTAGTGGCAGCATCGCTAGACTGCACCTCATCAACATCAGCTTTCTTTCCTCCAGAATGAAAATTAGCAAGATCTAAAGCCCGGTATTCTTTCCTAATCTTTTTATTGATGAAGACTTTAAAAGATTTACATTGGTGAGTTGGGTGTGCAACACTGAAATGGTACCTACATACATTGAAATTGTCATAATCTTGTTCCTAGCATTTTGGAGAAACCAAGACTTCTTCCATCACAACGCGTTCATATAACTTTATAGAAATAACCACACTAGAGAGCTCCTGCATGTCAATACGAGAAATTTCATTAGAATCAATACTAACCATTTTACAGTCCATCTCATATTGTTTTAAGTCTGATAAAAACTCAAAATCAATTTCACAAGCATTTGCACTCTTTTTAGGAAAAGTAATGTTTCCTTAATCAATTTCATCCTGAATTTGATTTCTGGAAATTACACAATCGCTAGTTTTATGTGTGAAGGCATCCTGCCATTTACAATACATTTTTCCTTTTTTTTTCTTTAGGATCTCTATCCTTGCGTCTACCCACTAGTTTACTCTTCTTAAACTTTAAGAGCCAATCAAATATCTCGTCACATTTTTTAATATCAAATACGTACTCCCTTCTTTGATCATTCTTAAAGTCCTTCTTTTGTGAAGAATTATTGCTCACTAATTGGGGACATTTAAATAGTTAGCCCAGGACAAATTCAGTCATAGCCACATCCATTTGGTCTTCATTCTGATCCATGCTCTCTTCTGTGCTAAGCTATTAGCATAATTAGCATAATATTTGTGTTTGCTTTTAGATTCTTTAGCCAAACATCTTTCACATGCCACTACAGCGCTAGCCAAAGCCACAAAATCAGGGAAATGTTGACCCTAGAATTTCTTTCTAAAAGGAAAAGACAACCCTTTTTGGACTATCGACACAAATTCAYATTTGGGTAGGCTAAGATGACATCTGACCTTCGCTCTCTTAATCTTGGAAATATAATCTGCCACAAGTTCCCCCTTATGCTATGTTATCTTGGCTAAGTCTCCAATGGAAACTCTAGCTTTAACCCTAGCGAAATGGCTAAGGAAACACCCTTGCAAATCTTGCCACATTTGTGTAGAGTTTGCGAGAAGGTGGATAAACCAAGAGAACGCAGTCCAGTGAGGCAACTAGAAAACAATCTCAACTTGAGAGAGTCACTATCTGCCACTTCCCTACATTGGCCAAGGTTTGATAATTGGATGTATCTCAACTGCTAGGGCCTACTTATTGGCTTAAATCTTTGGCATTGCTTACAAAATTTAGCATATTTTAAACAATCTCCTTTGACTGAAGGCCAAAAGAATCCCATCCTATGAATGAGCCATCGCATCTTGAGCCCCTATTGATGTGATCCACAAATTCTGATGAGGATACATTGGTTATTCTAGAAAATTATCCTATTGATTTGAGAATTAATAATAAATATCAGGATAATTGTTTTCGAGTGGTCACATATCTGTTCCATAAAAAAATCACGTGCAAAGGGGAAAACAGCTCGACTTTGGAATGATATTGGAAGATTGAAGAATTCTGGAAATTCTGAAAATATCTAGTTGTTAGGATTAATTAGATTTATTTTATTTTATTTTATTTGGTCTGAATTAATTAGGAACAAATTAGATTTATTTAGGTCGTGCGTTAGTTAGATGGTTAGGATGTTATTATGATTTGTTAGTTAGGATATTATTCTGATTTGTTAGTTAGGATAAATATCTAGGCTTCGGTTAGGGTTAGTTTAATCCGTGTGGTTGTTAGTCGGTTAGGGTTAGTTTAATTAGATATTGTTATGATATTTTAGGATATAATTAGTTAGGATATTTTCTGGATAAGATTTATATCTTTCCATAAATATCTTAGTTAGTTTTAGATATTATTTTGTATTATAAATAWTGGCTGAAATTCCTTAATAAAATTCAATTTAATTCTTGTAAAAAATTCCTCTTTGTTAATTCAGAGAAAACCTTGTGAATTTAATCTGGTGTGTCCGATTAATTTACTTGATCAATTACATTGACGGTGTGTCCTCTTTGGGAGTTGAGATCCTTTGTAATTCCCTGGTGTGTCCGAGAGTTTTAAAGTTATTTTCTATTTTTAATCATCACTTGTGCACTATTCTCCCTTTCCACTCGTTTCTTTCAGTGTTTTTCTTGGATTTGAGAATTACTTGTTCTTAAATCRACATTAAATTCCATGATGAACTTTTACTAAGATAGTCAACACCTTCTTGTTATTCACACATCTCAACAAAAGTCCTGTGGATCTTTCCTGTACAGCTTATTTCCCGAAAGAAAAGATTTTATTGCTGCCAACCACACATTTGCAGGTACCTTCTTACCAGAAAGATCCTTTAAGTACTCCTTGATCTCTTGACGCCAGTTTACCTAACWCCAAAGAACATTGATTGCACAACATCTTCCATGGGTTTTAACTTGAATGAACTAATGTGTATTACATCCTCATCAAAACCATTAGGATCCTTGGAAGAATCTTGTTGGGCTAAATAATCAGCTTCTTGTTCTCTACCCTTGGAACATAAGAAATGACACATTGTTCAAACAAGGAAATTAACTCTCTCAAAGTAGTGTTGATCGCCAGAGCTAGAGGGGTGGTTCCTCTATATTCCCCGCTAAAGTGTGACACAACCCATTGAGAATCTACGAAGGCTTGAACCCTTGTAACACCCATATATTTCAAAGTCTTGAGACTAATGACAAGTGCCTTAAATTCCGCTCTATTATTTGTGCATCGGTTGGAGAAAGTCATTGCCATTTTTGTCTACACACCTCTTGGTGAAGTTATCACTATCCTAACTCCTATTGAATCGATTCGGCTTGATCTATCAACAAACAAGCACCAAAGTCCCTTCTCCTGAACATGAGCGTTGCTCTCAATTGGGTAATTAGCCAAGAAGTCTGCATACTATGTGTATATTGAATTGAGCAAACCTTTGGRTGAGGATAATTGATCTTCCTCTCGTTTAGGTGCAAACCGTCCTATCTTTGCGTTTGAGACTCGGTATGCTCAGAGGGAACAAGATCTTCAAAAGATTGTTGTGGTGGAATAGTTTCAAAATTACCAAGATCTTCGAGTGAATTCTAAAGATTTGGATCGGATGCAATATCTTCCTCTTGATTACCCATTCGTCTAGTAGATGACTTAGGGGTCCACTACGCCAAAATGAGCTTTTAAAGAGTTGGAAATGCTTATTAAAAGCGTTTTRGTAGGCGCTTTTATATGCGGGCGTTAYGAAAGAATTTAAAGCGCTTCCCGTAAGAGTTTTCATTAGGTATGCCGCTTTTAAAAGATTGAAAGTGCTGTAAATAAAGTGCTCGACAATCTCTTCCATGAATCTCATGACAAAATGACCACAATCAACTACATTTTTGCATCTCTCTTTCACTTTGAAATAATAAAATATCAGAATTCTACCTATATGAACAATGCTAGAAGGAGAGTGACAGAAATATCAGATACATTATTAGTTAGAAATATCAGAAGAATTCAGAAAGATATGTCTGACATTAGTAAGTAGGAAATAACTAACAAGTTAATGGACTCATAACAAGTTTTGATAACAAAGTMGTAATTGATTGCATATTAGCTACAAAACCTTGTGCTTTACCCTAATGTGAAGAAAGAAATAACTATTGTGTTTTGAAAGCATGTTCCATTCTCTTCATGCATAAACGTAGTTTGGAAATATGGAAGCAATTGTAGTAGTGAAGCTGAAACAAACAAACAGATTGGGTGGACAATGACAAAAAAACACCTATTTAACAAATTGGGTGCTAAAGTTTTATTATCGTATTAATATATAGAGTTTTCAATATACTAAATCATGACACTTACATTTTATTTTTATATGCAAATACATAAAGAAATCCCAAAATTGAACAAAATATAGGAAACAGTAGAATCACTCAATTATAAAACTAGTGTTCAAACTTGAAACCACAAAATAGACAGCATAATGACCACCCACCACCCCCTACTCCCCAAAAATAAGWGTAACAATAAACTAATGAATGGACAACCTACTTAAGTCTTCAAATCTTCCTAGTTCCTACTTCATCATTATAAACATATAGACYTATCGCAGATTTTCACGGATATACAAATTTGCGGATGAATCACCAGCCAAATGATGATATTTGATGCCTCATGCAGTCTTTTGACATCACAAACATATAACAAGTTTATCGCAAAGCAAATCAAGTAAAAACTCCTGCTATAGAAAATACTTCAAATACAAGACTAGGACTATATAATTCATTTAACCCTTAAATTCTTTTAGATAAACTACTATAGTTTTAGACACGGGGGTATATATTGACTAAGATGATGCAGCGAACAACATTTTCACAAGTTCATATATTTGTTTATCAATGATGTTTTTAAACTAGTATGCACAATGCTTGGGGTATCCTTTTAGTTCATCTTTGTAGTCGACGTAGTAAATGCCAAAGCGAAAGGTATAGCCAGCAGCCCACTCAAAATTGTCCAACAATGACCAAGCAATATAMCTTCTCAACTTAAAATTTCTGCCAAAATTCATGTTTTCCAAGCACAATAAGTTAATTTATAAATTATCGATTCAATTACTGCTTTAAATTACAAGATATTATTGTAGGATTTTCCTTTTATGTTATTAAAATTATAAATAGGAGGAGAATCATATCAAACTGAGGCGTTGCAAGAGTTCTTTGAAAAATTCAAAGCAGGTATTATATTGAATATATTTGATACTTTGAGATCCAGGATGCAGAAGGAATATTGTCTAAGTTTTACTCCAAGTTGTAATACTGTATAAGTGTGTTATCTTTGGGCATTATAAAATTACAGCAATATAGTTATCTTATAGAATTTTTATGTTCTTTTAATATATCTATGAAGAAAAATATATTATTAATGTACGAACATATCCGATATGTTCGTTTTTGGGTATAAGATGCATATTAGAAATAAATGTACGGAGCATAAATAATATCCTATTAATTAAACTTTGAAGATGTATAAGTGAACAATGATTTTGTATAAGTGAACTTTGAGGATATATAATTGAACAATGACTTTGTATAGTGAACATATGAGCGATATATAAGTAAAGAATGATTTTGTATAAATGAACTTTAGAATAATAATTGAACTTTGAGGATAAAAGTGAACAATGACTTTGTACACGTGTAATATCATATTAATTGTAAATGAATATTTATAAATCATGTTTTCATGAATAATATACTTTTTATTTGTAGATGAATATTAATAAACATGTATTCATGAATATAATTTACTTTTTATGTTTGTTGTAGATTAATATTATTATTTTTATTTTTTAGTAGATGAATAAATTAAAAAACATATTGGTAGAATATTTGATACATAAATAAATAAATATATTCATTATTTATACAAAAGAATAAAAAAATATATTCATTATTTCATAAAAAAACATATTGACATATTATACATATTCATTATTTTAATTTATGATAGATATAGATCTCGCATATTTAGTTATTTTCTCTCTCTAAAAAAACCTCTCCCCAAAACCCAAATTTCTTTTGATTCGTCGGGGTTACCATCATCTCTTTGATGGTGTAAGACCCAATTCTTCTCCCTACTCCTTTGTTTTTTTTAGTTTACTCATTAATAAATCCTCCTTTTGATCTTCTTTATGAGAGTTTTATCCCCAATTTTTGGGTTTTCTTTCTCTTTATGAGAGTTTTTATCCTTATTTTTGTTGTTTATTTATTATCTCCTTTTGTGAGAGTTAGGAGTGTAGTTTTCTTGTCTTTCCTTTATGGAGGATTAGATTATCTAGGGTTATGCGCGTTTTTTGTTTGTTGGAGAATAACAGATTTAGGGTTTCACAATCTCGGAAGAAATTCAGAAAATCACATAAGTATGTTCACCCAAACAACTACGCATCAGCGGACGTTATGGATTGTATTGCTTCGGATGGAGATTTTTATTAAAGCTATTTTAAATCGAATCTGCGATGTAACTAGTTTTAAGGTGTTTTGTATTTTTGTTGAAAATTTTGTTTTCTCTTCTATTAATTGTAAGGGTCTTTTGACTATTTCTTATTAATGAAATCTTATTCTRCCCGTAAAAAAAAAAGATAGATATAGATACAGATTCAGTAATTTTTATTTTATATAAATAAATAAAATATCATAGTTATAAATACAAAAGAATTAAAACAAAATTAAAAAACACAAAAACGGGTTGTATATAGCAAGGTGGGGGAGGGTTGTACAATATAGGCGATGGTGTGATGATGATTAATGATGGGATGATGGCGCGATGATGAGATAATGGTGCGTTGGTGAAGATGAATGATGGGGATGATGCGAGGTGCCTGATGTTTCGTGGGATTCCATTCCCCATTTTCTTTAATTTCCCTTTTTCTTTTTATTTTCCTTTTCTTTTTCTTATTTGTTTTCCAAGTAACCCTTTTTCTCTCACTCTTWTAAATACCCAACTTGGGTCATTTGTTAGGGGAGATTTTAGAAAAGTAGATTAGAAAGGTAGATTAGAGGGTAGTAATCAGATTAGAGAGTTTCCATCTTATTTTTATTTTCCCCAAATTTCTTAGATTAGGGTTAGAATAGGAGTAGTTTAGGAGAGAGAAAGCTCTGTAATCTTGTAATTACTTCATCATTTTCAATCCAAAATCAAGTTTTTAGTTGGTAATCTTCTTCTTTTTTCTGTTTTTTTTTACAGAGGATGGGAATGAAGTTATAGTCCCCGAGAGGGTCTAAAGTTCCTTGCAGGCTGACCATTAACCAATAGAGAAAAAGAAGCAGAACACACACAATTCATCACCAAATCCACATAATTCATAGGAAAACCGAGCTTTATCATCATATTTTGTAGAAAAATCCATTCGATTCGATCCTAAGCCTTACTCATATCCAATTTTAAACCCATATATCCTTCCTTTCCCGTTTTCTTTGTTCTCAAGTAATGGAAGCATTCATGGGCAATTAAAATGCTGCCCATAATTAATCGACCAGGCACAAAACCACTTTGTGAATCATGGATAATATAAGGAAGTATGATTTTAAGACGATTAGCCAACAATTTAGCAACAATCTTATATAAGACATTACATAAACTTATTGGCCTAAAATCCACAGGAGATTCACAAACTTTTTTTTTCTTCGAGATAAGAACAATGTGAGTTTGATTAATTAGATTGACATTCTCATTTCCATTAAGGATATCAAGCACCTTAGTCACCACATCCGCACCAATAATTGACCAAAAATTTTGATAAAAAAGAGCACACATACCATAAGGTCCAYGCGCCTTTGTAGGGTGCATGTGTTTAAGAGCATCGAGAACCTCCTCCCTCGTATTTGGCTTAAGCAACTGTTCCACCATCTCACTAGAAAGAATAGGCTTGACTTTTGAGATTATTGGGTCCATGTCCACGGACTCATTGGTAGTGAATAACTCCTCAAAATGTCGTGTGAGTACTTCCATAATATCCTTTTCTTCCTCATACATGTTGCCTGCCGCATCATTAATTTTTTGGATGTTATTCCTCTCCCTCCTTTGATTAGCTTTATGATGAAAAAAGCTTGTGTTTCTGTCCCCATGTATCAACCAATCTTGTCTGCTTCTCTATCTCCAGTACATCTCTTCCTGTGCCTTAAGCTCGTCCATGCGCATTTCCACTGCCTTAATTTGATTTATGGTCTCTTCAGTTTAAGATTCAGACATTAGCTCTTTCATTTGTTGCATACACGATCTGATTTCCTTGTCAAAATCCCCAAACTTCTCCTTGCTCCATGTTGACAGTTTACTGGTAATGCGAGCAAGGTTCAAGGATATATCCGACCCTGCAATCCATGAGTTTAGAATGACTTCCTCGCATGATTCYTCTCTTTTCCACATCTCTTCGAATCTAAAAAGCTTACGTTTCTTTTTAACACTTACCAGTGGCTTAATATCAAGGCAAATTGGGATATGATCAGACTTTCGTTTCTCAAAATGGAAAAAATAAAATCCTCCATATAATTCTTTCCATGCATGATTAACAAGGAATCTATCCAAGTATCCAACCTCTCTTGAAGATTATAAAAGCCACTTTGGTTGTTGTTCCAAGTAAACATATGGCCTGTGAAAATAAGATCATATAAACAACAGAAATCAATCGCATTATTAAACCACTCAACATGTTCAAATTAAATTCATGGCCTCCTTGCTTCTCCTCACTCCACCTCATCAGATTCCAGTCTCCCCCACAAACCCATGGTTTCYGATTGTTATCGCCTAATTGCCGTAAAAGTTGACAGGTATTAAGCTTGTTAGTGTCCTTTGGAAATCCATATACTCCWGTAACATCCACATCAATGTAATTAGCCGACCAAGAAAGCAAGGAAACCACCCACTCTGCCTTCCACAATAGTGCTAGACCGCCACTCCGCCTTTTACCTTCTCCTTTACATCTCACACCCAAGTAACCATTAAAACGTAGGAGTGTTTTAATCCTCTCTAGTTCATGCATAAGCAGCCTCATTTCCTGAAGAAAAATCATCTGTAGATTCTCAATGAGAGCAATACGCCTTAACGCACTAACTACCATGGGGCTCCCCAACCCACGACAATTCCAAGCTAGAATTTTCATTGATGAGTAAGAGCATTGTGGCTGCCAGCGCCGTCGATTTGCATTGTATTAGAGTTGTGACCATCATTATTCAAGCTTTTATGAAACACTTCTTCAGCCTCAGTGGTAAGCCTTCTAATTGATGCACTGTTTTCGCGACGACCTCTCTTTGAAAATCTCCCCTGTAATTCCTCTGTATGCTCTGCCATCTGATTTGCATCCATAATTGTGTTGTCATCCCTCCCAGGAAGTTGCGTTGCATTAAAATTCGATAATTGTGCATCATAATCCAAGTTCAATTATTATTGTTAGATTGTTTATCAAATTTTCACTTCATACGAGCTTTGTTTGCTTTTATCCCCTCTTTTAACTCGTGATATTGCCTTTGCTCTTCATCCGCCTTTGCCTCATTAAATCTTCCTCTTTTAGGGGAAGCCTTTAACCAGATCCATGCTTACGAAATTGATCCAAAAGAAAAAACCACAGGCTGAAACAACCGTGTTAAAGATTAATATAACAAAWATGGAAAAGAAAAACCTTGCCTCACAGACTAAGGAAGGGAAATATGAACTCTACTAAAAGAACCCTAGGATAGTCGAGAAGAAACCTAGAGAGAATCTAGAGAGGAAAAACTCCAATTTATTTTTTCTCTCTCCTAAGATTAACATTCTTATAATTTTTTTTATTGTACAGTAACTAATGTTCGATTTACGACTATGAATTTTCAAGATCTTGTATTCAATATTCAGTTTGTTGTTTTTCATATTTCAATCAAGTTTAAAACTTGAGCATTTGTTTATATTTATTGAAACTCATCTTAATATCTGAACATTACATGTTTTATGATTTCAATGTTCAGTTAGTTAATATTTAGTTTATAATTTATAACATTCAACGTTTCGTATGTAATATTCAGAATTTTCAATAGTAAATATTCATGTTATATGTAAAATTCAAAATTTTTAGTAGCAAAAATTCCAATTTATAGTTTCAAATTTTCAACATTCTTATGCGAAGGGCAACAATTCAGATTTATTATTAATTAATCTCCAACATTTTTATTCAATATTTGTTTTTTCTTCATATTTCTTATCGAAAATGTTTTAATTAAAATCCAAATGAAGGTATTTTTTTTTATTTCATGTTCGGTAATATATATTTAGTTTTATATTACAATCTTCAACATTTCATATGTAATATAGTTTATGATTGTCAATCTTCAACATTTTATATTCACTTCTTTCGTTTTTTTCCTAAAATTCTTAGTAACATATTTAATTTAAAACAAAAAGGTAAACCTTTTTTATTTCAATGTTAGTTTATCATTAAGAATCTTCAACATTTCTTATGCAATATTAAGATCAGATTATTCATCTTTTCTAGTTTTTTTTAAACATCAATGGTCGAGTAAAAATTTCAATTTGTGGTTATCAATCTCCAACCTTTGTGATCCAATATTCAGTATTTTTTCTTTCAAATTAGTGTGTGTATTTTAATTTAAAAGAAAAATGTAATAATTTTTAATCTATATGTGAGTAATAAATGTATCGATTATAATTACAATTAAATTTTATTTACAATATTTAGATTATCATCTTTTCAATATACGATTATAAATCTCAAACATTTTATATTCGATATTCAATTTTTCCTTCAAGATTTCGTAGTTTGAGTTTTTGTAATTTAAAATAAAAGGTACAACTTTTTTATTTCAATGTTTAGTAGTAATATTCGGTATATTACAATGTTCAACTTTTCATATGCATTGTTCAATTTTTTAGTAAATTTCAGTTTACAACTATCAATCTCCAACATTGGAATGAATTATGTATAGTAAATATTTAAATCTAGTGAAAAAATAGAAAAAGATAAGAATCAAAAAAAAGAAGTATTAAGAGAAACACTAGAAAAAAATAAATAATTATGTGAAATATAATTTATAGAGAAAAAATTTAAATAAGATAATGAATTAATGGAAGGAGAAAAATTCTAAAAGATGAGATAAAAAAGTAAAAATTGTAAATCTAAACTGAACATAATTTCCCAAAAAATACTTAGAAAAATGTAAAAATAAAAATTCATGTACAATAAAAGATTATTAAAAAATAAAAGAAAAACTAACAAAAAGTAAAAAAATAAAAATGCAGGGGAAGAAAGACATGTGTTGTAATAAGAGTTTCATGCACGTGGTTTGAGAGGCAAGGTAAATGTTGATTTAGCAATTTGTTAGTACCGAAACGAATCAAGCCCAAACATTGTCGTGGGCTTTTGGAGAGGGATCCATCTTACTTTTACATGGACCCAGGTCCGACAAGAAATTGTGGGCCATTATAAGGTTGTATTTATGGGCCATTATAGGGCTTTTATTGACAACGCATTAAATTAAAGAAATAAAAAGGTCAACATTTAGGTTAGAGTTCTAATCACTAAATTCATAGTACATGAGTAACACGGTTGTTATCTTTCTTTTCTTCCACTCTTTACTTGGGTCTATCTCATCATTAACACTTTCTCTCTCCTCACCACCTACATAACTCTCTATCATCAACACTTTCTCTCTCCTCACTATTTCCCTGCTACACCCTCTGTACACGCCATTTGCCGTTTCTGCCGCAACTTCTTCACCGACCACTGCAGCCTCCGTGAGTCCCTGTTTCTCCAAATCTCTTTCATTGGTTTTTTCTTTATTTTTAATGTAATATATAAACACTAGAATCTATAGTTCAACAATGATTCATTGTAATTTTCAATTTAAATTTGTTCCGGCCACCATGTGTTGGCAGGCCATCCCATTAACAATTATATCGAGAATGCCATTATCTAGCCTTTGACCAGTCAAACAAGAACTTCTTTAAGAAGCTCTAACTGAGATTCAGTTAGAAGATCTCTAGATATTCTGAGTCGGGTTGAAAATACCATATTGCCCTCTATTGTCTATAAATAGGGAGCTCCTAGCATCAGGATAAAGGAGCACACACTCATTCATTCTGACTTTACCTAAACAGTACTTTCTCTCTCTAATTCTCATATTCTCTCTTCTTATTCTCTCTTCTTTTGCTGTTAGCATCGGAGTGGGTCCTAGGGAACACCCCTGGGGCCCTCTGACTTGCGTTGTCTCTCTCCTTAGGTGGACATGACATCCAAATTATCACACATCGGCGTACTTCCGAATAGACTTTCGACAGAATCAATAGCGACATAAAGATTTAGATTCCCTGTTTTTTACAGGATTCCTTACTTGGAACAATTGGCGCCGGTCTGTGGGGATCACAAGATCAAAACGTCACGAGATGGCAGAAATCACTAGAAGTCGCCGGTAACCCATGGAAGAATCTCAAAGACATCGAGAATGACAGAAATCATGGAGATGTCATCCAGCCTCAAAAGTAGTACCAGTCTCGATGAAGGTAGTTAGCCCAGAAGAGATCTGATGATTGCAGCAAAATTTGAGCATAACAGTTCATGTGCTCTAATCATGAGTTTAGATTGCACACTTTGGCTGATCAGGACGGTGCAATTGCCTGGAGTGCCCCGTGCAGGGTCATGAGGCCGTGCATAGTATGCATACCAGTCCTGCAGATAGCTTCCGCAACCAGTCCTGCAGAGTGCCCGCAGCTGCGGCGTTCTGACAAACCAAATCAGTGAGGACAAGTTTGAGAAGCCGCCTGGTCTTACAACTTTGCCAGTCACTTCCAATGGTCCGCACGACCTCTATGATTCGCACCCCCAAGCGCTACCGCAGCCAAGGCAAATAGTCGGTTGCACGATGCGAGTCACGATCCCAGACCCTTCAACCACCGTGCAGAGTGTAGCACACTATCGGGCCGTCAGGACCCAGGTGCCTACCAGGTCATTCGTGATGCCAAGAGATTCATAACAATCGGCGGTGAACGAGCGAGATAGACACAGCTCCTTTCTCCGCTAGGAGATCACATTTTCCCTATAAGATTTATCCAATCTCGGCGTTCGCTCCACGGAGATCGCAAGCTCACATACACTCAACAGTCACTCGCCACGCCGAAGGAATACCCGCATCCAGAGACTCATCGGCATTCGAGAGTTATAGCTCGGAGGAAGTGACCTCAGATACCGTACGGAGAGTGGTTCCTAGGGGAATTCTTACTTCCGCTACCCCTCTCAGCAGGAATACTGATACAGTGGACAGAAAGAAAGTTAAGATTCCAACTATGATCTCCTTTGATGTCAAATCGCCACAGTAATCATTGGGATCATAGGGCCTAAGCAACGTATGGGCGTCCAACAGAATTGACGGGCATCGTGGTGTAAGTTTGTTTCCCAACTACTCTTAAGGGAATGGCGCTCACGTTTTAGTGAACTAACCCTCGGTACTCTTATCACCAATTTCACTTCCTGAGTAAGCATGTTTCCACAGCAATTCATAGCAGGGAAACGCCATGAAGTTACCATTGTGGCTCTACATGATGCAAGCAGGAGCTGCGAGAGTATTGAAAACTGACATAAAACAGATTCAAGGAGTCTTTGAAGATTTCCAACTAGAAGACCCTGTCGCATTCGCGCACCTATGACGGATTGCGACCCGGAAGGCGTTTCAAGCAAGATTGATGATTCAGAGTGCGCAACTATTCAGTTCCATGGGGCAAACCGTTTATTAGAGACTCAGAGGCAATTTAATAGATCCCCCCCAGCAAAGAAGAAGTCGAAAATGGAGAAACGGAAGCAGGGGGCGATCAGAGAATGCGATCGGGGAATAATCGCCTAGATGCACAAATGAAATAAGAACGAGATGATGGCGTTGACCCGAGGTACAATGTCAACAGACGAGAGATTTACCTGGACATTAAGGAGAGCAATCTCCTACCTAAGCCCCGCTTAGTCCAGGCACCAATGAATAAAAGAAACAAGAACCTATGGTGTGAGTATCACCGAGATTGTGGGCATACTACTCGTAATTGCAACGAGTTAAAAAGAGCCCTTGACAAGCTAGCAGATGAAGGAAAACTGATGAAGTATCTTAACAAAGACAACAACAAGAAGCAACGGCCAGCTGGTAACAATGATACTGATGTCATGGTTGGTGTGATTAGTGGAGGATTGGCCTCAAGCGGTCCAAGTAATAGGGGAAGAAAGCAGCATTTGTATGAGCTCAAACATCAGGTGCTGGATGTTGCTAGGAGCGRCCCTCCACCATGCCCTACCATGGTTTTCGATAATAAATCCTCTAATCCGCTAAGTTTACCATATGACGACCCACTGGTAGTAGACATGAAGGTCGCCAACGCTAAGGTACGGCGAYTGTTAATTCGGGTAGCTCATCTGACATTATAACATATGAATGCCTAAAGCAACTCCAATGCGGGAATACAAGGCTGGAGCCATTGGCGCAACCTTTGGTAGGTTTCGGCGGTCAGAGTGTCTTTCCTAAAGGCACAATTCGCCTACCAGTCCGTTTAGGCGAGTAGGGACATGTCAAAAGTTTGATGGTCAAATTCATTGTTGTAGATTTGCCTTTACCGTATAACATCATCATTGGGCGACCATTGCTCAATCAAGTTAAAGCAGTAATTTCTACTTACCAACTATTGTTGCAATTTGAGACGGATAATGGCAAGGTTYGAAAATTGTATGGCGATCAGAGGTCAGCTAGAGAGTGTTACGTTAACAGTCTTTGAGGAGCGGCAACTGAGGACAGACRGTCTAGCAACAAGAAAAGGAAGGAGTTGGAGCCAGATTTTACAACGCCAATGGATGTGTACTTGGCTGACAATCCAAAAAGGTATGGGCGTCCAAGACCCCTGGACTCCCACGAGGAAGTGGCGATTGACGATGACCCTTCTCACACCGTTAGAGTAGGGGCTAATTTGGATAAAGAATTGAAGGAAGAAATAATCAATATTCTCAAAGAATATCGAGATGTTTTCGCTTTTACGGTAAATGAAATGCTTGGGATTTCCCCTGATGTAATGCAACACAAGCTTAGCATTAAAGACGGTTACAAGCCCGTTAAACAAAAGTTGCGTCATCAAGTGCGAGAAAGATGTTTAGCAGCAGCAGCTGAAGTCAAGAAATTAATGGAAGCTGGCTTTATCCGTGAATGCCAGTATACCAATTGGTTGGCCAACGTTATCTTGGTCAAGAAACCCAATGGTACGTGGTGAATGTGTGTTGATTTTACTGATCTCAACAAAGCCTGTCCAAAGGATGATTATCCTCTTCCAAAGATTGATAAACTTGTTGATTCTACTACAGGGCATGCCGTCTTTAGTTTCATGGATGCCAATGCCGGGTATCACGAGATCCCAATGGCGGAAGAGTATCAGGCACACACCGCCTTTATTACAAATCAGGGAGTTTATTGCTATAAGGTGATGCCCTTCGGCCTTAAAAACGCCGGGGCTACCTACCAGAGGTTGGTAAATTAGATATTTGACGGTCAGATTGGCCGAAATATCGAGGTATACGTTGATGACATGATTGTAAAAAGTAAGATTGTATCTAACCATATTGCTGATCTCAGGGAAACGTTCGATTCATTGAGAAAGTTCAGCATGCGCCTAAACCCAAAGAAGTGTGTTTTCGGTGTTCATGGTGGCAAGTGTTTGGGGTTTCTGGTAGACGAACGTGGAATAGAGGCGAATCCGGATAAAATTTAAGCTGTCTTGGATATGCAATCCCCAAGGAGTGTGAAGGAAGTTCAATGATTGACGGGTTGTATGGCGGCGTTAGGGCATTTCTTGTCCAAATCAGCGGATAAAAGCTTGGCGTTTTTCAAGACCTTGAAAAGGTCAACGTTCAAATGGGATGAAGAA
>SNQN01000488.1:77173-95309 GCA_008642245.1 Bassia scoparia
TGGAACTTTCAAGCTTGCAAATACTAAGGGTAATCCTTTGCCTCGCCCATGGAATGCAGATAATCTGCGGCGTTTTTACATTTGATCACATCACTGTTGGGGCATACTACTGTTATGTACACGTGATTGGTTATGTAAATGAGTAACAATGATGTAATCAAAGGAATATAACAATAAAGGCTGTCAGGGGCGTTTTGGGTATAGGCTTGTTGACAAGATACTACCTCCCCCTGGCAGATTTCCAAAATATGTCTTCTGTGCATTTTAGCTTTTTACGGATCGCCCACTTAAGGGAATCTTTATCTTAGCCTCTAAGATATAAATTCATTAATGTTCCTGAAAATAGTTTTCTCTATTTCACGGATCGCCCACTTAGGGGCATTTGAAATTATTTGTTGAGAACGCCTAACGCAAGCTTATGTGGCCAACTTTGGCTCTTTTTGCTAATTAATGGATCGCCCATTTTAGTGCGCACGGGATTATGTTTCCTAAACGCCTAGGGTGAGCCTTGTTAGTGTATTATCTCAAATCGCCTATGTACAAGAGTAAACACTTGGTTAAAATTTGTTATTTTAACGGGTTATATTTGTTCATTCGTTCTTAATCGCCTAAGAACATTTATACTTGGTTAAAATAATAATTTTGTGATTATTATTTTGAACAAACCATGTGTGGAAAAGTTCAAAGCATATAAACAAAGACTTTGGAATAAATAAACAGCCAATAATATTAAAATGCAGAATTAAAATCTGCAAACTGTCAATACATCAAATGGCACTAAGGCCAAAAATTCAAGTACAGAAAATATGAATATATTTTTGATGAAAAAGGAGGAAGCTGGAGTCACTTGGGCGTTTGAGGAGGGTTAGCTAGCTTCTTTGGCTTCACCCCAGAGGGAAGCTTTGGACCAGGAGGCTTAACAACTGTCTTTGGCTTCTTCTTGGCAGGGTCGCCTGCAACCGAGGGTATTGAGTATGAAGAAGACCGTTTTAAGTTAATCTTCAGACCCGAGGCGGAAGAAAATACTTTCCCACCCGAAGAAGCYCCACCTTTCGAACCGCCAGAAGAAGTCTTCTTCAGGTCTTCGGTGACCTTCAGAGAAGCTTCGACATTCGCCCTACGGGCAGCTTCAGCCTGCGCCTTTTGCGCTTCTGCTGCTTTCACCTTGCGGGTAGCCTCTGTCCTTTCCTTGCTCAGCTGAGCTTGCTTCTCCGCCTTCTCCTTTGCCTTGACCCTCTCAGCATCAATTAGGTCTTGGAACGCATGCAGGATCTCCTCTTTCTTCCCAGGCATGACTTTCTCAGCGGCAGCCAACATTTTGGTCTGCATCAAGTCAGAAACCTTGGAAGAGGCGTTTAGAGCGGCTTCATCCCTCCACTTCTTTCCAGCAGGCCCATCACGCCATTGCTGGATGATAGACTCAGGGTTTAGGGGCTCGGCAGGGGGTGCTTTCTTTATATCCTCCAGCTCTTGGCGAACCGAAGCCAAGTCCTCCTCAGCTTTTTTCTTCGCCCCCTCTGCAGTCACCTTGTCCTCCACTGCTTTGGTGGCTTTAGCATTGGCCAACCTTAGGGCGGTGGCATGGGAGGATTTGAGGGCGTCTATCTCCTCCACCAAGTCTTTAACTCTCCCATTGCTCGCCTCGAGCTCTTGGGAGAGTGCGCCTTCATTCGCCAAGGTCTGGCCATATTCTTCGGCCAAACCATGGATCCTCGCAGAGAGCTGGAATATAAATTAAGTGTTAGTCATCGGCGAATCCAAATAAAATGAATGAACAATATTAATACTTTAGCAGTTACTTACGTCAAAGAAAGTTTCCCTTAGGGGAATGAAGAAGTTCTCCTTTTCTTTCTTGATGACCTCTGAATCTGCCTCTAGCAAAGGCATATGGTTGACCGCCTGGTGGGTCCTGGTCATCTTGACCTCCATTGGGAGGTCAGTAAACGGGAGGCCAGCATACTCATTTGCCTCCTCCTCCTCCTCCTCCTCATTGGCGACCTCATTCTCGCCATCATCTTGATTCTGCACCTCATCCTCAGTTTCTCGGAAGAGGCGCTCCTCATCATCCCCGGCTTCAACCCCTAAAGGTTTGATTGGGTTGTAACCGGCAAAGGGTTCGGTGGTGGGATCGCCATCACCAAAGGCATCATTAAGGTGATCTGCCTCGATCACCTCTTCATCATTTTTCYCCATGCTCTCAACAAGGCGGTCTTTTTTGGAATTCTTTTTCTGCAAGGGACAAGTAAGTAAGGCAGGATAAAAAGACAAAGAAAAGAAATTATAAGCAGTTAAGGCGATCTTACTGAGGGCGGTGAGGGAACTTGAACTGTTCCCTCCTCCAAGACTTCCTCCAGCAGGAAGCGTACACTGTCTATGTTGCTAGTGAGTTTAGTCATCTCTTGAGTAAATCTGGAAATGGGTAGCTCTGCATAGGGAAACAAGATAAGAACACAAATTWAGAAAACCAGAGGCGAACAAAACATAAAGAAAGACTCGTACCCCTTGTATACGCCCTGCTGAGGCCGACATATGACAAGAAAAACTCCCTAGAAAGAGTTTTTACTTGCGGCACCTAGCAACTCGGGAACCAACACTCATCACCCATGGCGTCCAGGATATTTTGTGTTTTGCAATACACGGCCATCACAGCCTCTTGGGTGGACATTTGTGGAACATCATTGTTTAGAAGAAAGTTGGGAGGTTGTCTACTCGGCTTCGTAGGAATGTTCCAGCCATCGTCGTGGTAGATGAAAAGAAATTTACCCCTAAACCCCTTATGGTTGGAGACAGTCTTCGACAAATCAACGTATCATCTTCTTTTCCATTTTTTTTTATGCAGATATCTTACCGTTCGCAATACCAAGCGTTAATCCCATAATGGAAGACAATTTGAGAGTGAGATCTTAACTCAGCGATATTGTGAGCAGCTATTGGTATAGGCTAATTCACAGCCGTTTGCCGCCAAACCAACGGCCAGCAGAGTTGCAAATAAGGTGATTTTAAAGGCCTAAAGACACAAGTCTCGAAGGCTAAAGGTCTTGCTGGACGAGCTCCCTGGATTGCCTTGGTCCGCTCAGACACACGAAAGAAATCAACTGGCCACACGGCCATGTCTTCCTTGGTGTATGGAAATGAAGTTGTGTTGCCTGTAGAGTACACTTTATTCACCAGGTCACCTCTATGATTATTGAGCTAATGATGAATCAAGACAATGCATTGTGGATCTGTTGCTTGAACTTGCGTGCGCAACGCCTTTTCTCCAATCCATATTTACAAAGCAGAAGCATTACCAGATATTTTCAACAACTGTGCGACCCCGCCATTCACTCAGGCGATGGGTGTTGTGAAAAGGTTAAATACTGGTTAAAATTTTACGGTGGGAAACTTACCCTAATTAGAAGACCATACCAATCACTAGTCTATTATGCCCTTGGAACTTTTCAAGCCTTGCACATACTAAGGTAATCCTTATTGCCTTCCCATGATGCAGATATCTGCGGCGTTTTCACATTTGATCACATCACCTGTTGCGGGCATACTACTGATGTACCACGTGATTGGTTATGTAAATGAGTAACAATGATAGTAATCAAAGTATATACAATAAAGGCGTCAGGGCGTTTTGGGCTATTAGGCTGTGACCAAGATTACTACCTCCCCCTGGCAATTCCAAAATATGTCTCGTGCATTTAGCTTTTACGATCGCCCACCCCCCCCCCCCCCCCCCCCCCCCCCCCCCTCTTAAGGAATCTCTATCTTAGCCTCATCATCGACGAAGGAGGCGAGTGGGGTAGGAATTTTGATTAAAACTGATCTTGGCGAACGTCTGGAATATGTAGTACCTTTTGGTTTCGCTGCGTCAAACAATGAGTCAGAGTATGAGGCACTTATATTGGGGCTACAAATGTGTCTAGCTGTTGGGGCTAAAAAGATTTTGGTCAAATCAGATTCTCAACTGGTAGTTAGCCAAGTCAAAGGAGAATTTGAGGCGAAAGAGGACGCCATGATCTGAAGATGTACTTGGGAAAAGTGACGGTTCTCAAGGTAAAATTTGACGAATTTAACATTCAGCATATTCCCAGGTCTGAGAATCAGCAAGCAGATGCTTTATCTCGGCTAGCCAGTTCTGTTGAGAACGCCAGTCCTTGTATCATTACTTGGAAGGTCTTGAAGGAACCAAGTATAAATGACACTATGGTGGTGTTAGACCGAGGCGATACATGGATGGATCAAATAATCAGGTATTTGAAGGACGATGAACTACCACAAGATGATAAACAGGCTGATAGAGTTCGGAAACAGCCAAGATGGTTCCTTTGGCATGATGGCAAACTTTATAAGAYATCCTTTACTCATCCGTTGTTGAAGTGTGTAACGCCAGACGAGGGGGATTACATTTTACGAGAAATCCACGAAGGAGKCTGTGGTAGCCATCAGGGTTTCCGCTCATTGGAAGGGAAGGCTTTACGATCATGCTTTTACTGGCCAACCCTGAAGAACGATGCCCAAGAACTTGTCAAGAAATGCGAGAAATGTCAACTTAATGCAGACATTCCCCGCCTCCCCGCCACAAACATGTCTGCGATTCTTCCCACCCTTCTGTTTGATCAATGGGGGATGGATTTGTTGGGACCTTTCCCACCGGCATCCGGACAAAGGAAATTTCTCATAGTCGCCATTGACTATTTCACCAAATATATTGAGCGCCGGCAACCATTGGCTACCAATTTCTGAGAAACAAATTCAACAGTTCATCTGCTTTCATTTAGCAATATACTTTACCGTTTTCGGCAATACCAAGGGCGTTAATCGCATAATGGAAGACAATTTGAGAGTGAGTCTTACCGCGATATTGTGAGCAGTATTGGTATAGGGCCTAAATTCACAGCCGTTTGCCGACCAAAACCAACGGCCAGCAGAGTTGCAAATAAGGTGATTTTAAGGCCTAAGACAAAGCTCGAAGGGCTAAAGGTCTGGCTGACGAGCTCCCTGGATTCCTTGGTCCGCTCAGGACAACGACGAAAGAAATCAACTGGCCACACGGCCATGTTTCCTTGGTGTATGGAAATGAAGTGTGTGTTGCCTGTAGAGTACCTTTATCACCAGTGTCACTTCTATGATTATTGGCTAATGATGAATCCAAGACAATGCATTGTGATCTGTTGCTGAATTGCGGCGAACGCCTTTTCTCCATCCATATGTTACAAAGCAGAAGATACCAGATATCTTCAAAACTGTGTCGACCCCGCATTCTACTCAGGCCGATGGGTGTTGTGAAAGGTTGAAAGTACTGGTTAAAATTTACGGATGGGGAAACTTACCCCTAATTGAGAAGACCATGACCAGATCACTGAGTCTATTTGCCTTGGAACTTTCAAGCCTTGCACATACTAGAGGTAATCCTTATTGCCGTTCCCATGAATGCAATAATCTGCGCGCGTTTTTACATTTGATCACATCACCTGTTGGGGCATACTATGTAATGTACACGTGATTTGGTTATGCTAAAGAGTAACAAGTGAATGTAATCAAAGAATATATACAATAAAGGCTGTCAGGGGTTTGGCGTATAGGCTTTGTGACAAGATATACTACCGTCCGACCTGGCAGATTCCAAAATATGTCTTCGTGCATTTTAGCTTTTTACGATGCCCCCCCCCCCCACCCTCTTAAGGAATCTTTATCTAGCCTCTAAGATATAAATTCATTAATGTTCCTGAAATAATTTTCTCTATTTCACGGATCGCCCACTTAGGGCATTTGAAATTATTTGTGTGAACGCCTAACGCAAGCTTATGTGGCCACACTTTGGCTCTTTTTGCTAAATTAATGGATCGCCATTTGGTGCGCACGGGATTATGTTTTCCTAAACGCCTAGGTGAGCCTTGTTTTAGTATTTATCTCAAATCGCCTAGGTACAAGAGATGAAAACACTGGTTAAAATTTGTTATTTTAACGGAGTTATATTTGTTCAATTCGTTCTCTAATCGCCTAACGAACATTTATTATACTTGGTTAAAATAATAATTTTGTGATTATTATTTTGAACAAACCATGTGTTGAAAAGTTCAAAGCATATAAACAAAGACTTTGGAATAAATAACAGCCAATAATATTAAAATGCAGAATTAAAAATCTGCCAAACTGTCAATACATCAAATGGCACTAAGGCCAAAAATTCAAGTACAGAAAATATGATATATTTTGATGAAAAGGAGGAAGCTGGAGTCATTGGCGTTTGAGCGAGGTTAGCTAGCTTCTTTGGCTTCACCCAGAGGAAGCTTTGGACCAGGGGCTTAACAACTGTCTTTGGCTTCTGTACTTCGCAGGTCGCCTGCAACCAAGGGTATTGAGTATGAAAGGGGACCGTTTTAATTAATCTTCAGACCCGAGGCGGAAGAAAATACTTCTCCACCCGAAGAAGCGCCCCTTTCGAACCGCCAGAAAAGTTCTTTTCAGGTCTTCGGTGACCTTCAGAGAAGCTTCGACATTCGCCTCTACGGGCAGCTTCAGCCTGCGCCTTTTCGCTTCTGCTGCTTTCACCTTGCGGACTCTCTCCTTCCTTGCTCAGCTGAAGCTTGCTTCTCCGCCTCTCCTTTGCCTTGACCCTCTCAGCATCAATTAGGTCTTGGAACGCATGCAGGATCTCCTCTTTTTCCCAGCATGACTTTCCTCGCAGCCAACATATTTGGTCTGCATCAAGGCAGAAACCTTGAAGAGGCGTTTAGAGCGGCTTCATCCCTCCACTTCCTTTCCAGCAGGCCCATCACGCATTGCTGTGATGATAACTCAGGGTTTAGGGCTCGGCAGGGTGGCTTTCTTTATATCCTCCAGCTCTTGCGACACCGAAGCCAAGTCCTCCTCAGCTTTTTTCTTCGCCCCCTTGCAGTCTCACCTTGTCTCCACTGCTTCTGCTTAGCATTGGCCAACTCTTAGGCGGTGGCATGGAGGACTTTGAGGGCGTCTATCTCCTCCATCCAAGTCTTTAACTTCTCCCATTGCTCGCTCGAGCTCTTGGGAGATGCGCCTTCATTCGCCAAGGTTCTGGCCATATTCTTCGGCCAACGCATGGATCCTCGCAGAGAGCTGGAATATAAATGTAAGTGTAGTCATCGCGAATCCAAATAAAATAGATGAACAATATTAATACTTTAGCAGTTACTCTACGTCAAGAAAGTTTCCCTACGGGAATTGAAGAAGTTCTCCTTTTCTTTCTTTGATGACCTCCTGAATCTGCCTCTAGCAAAGGCATAATGGTTGACCGCGCTGTGGGTCCTGGTCAATCTTGACCTCCATTGGGAGGTCAGAAACGGGAGGCCAGCATACTCATTTGCCTCCTCCTCCTCCTCCTCCTCATTGGCGAGCTCATTCTCGCCATCATCTTGATTCTTGCACCTCATCCTCAGTTTCTCGAAGATCGCTCCTCATCATCCCCGGCTTCAACCCTAAAGGTCTTGATTGGTTGTTAACGGCAAAGGGTTCGGTGGTGGATCCCATCACCAAAGGCATCATTAAGGTGATCTGCCTCGATCACCTCTTCATCATTTTTCGCCATGCTCTCAACAAGCGGTCCTTTTTTGGAATTCTTTTTGCAAGGACAAGTAAGTCAGCAGGATAAAAAGACAAAGAAAAAGAAATTATAAGCAGTTAAGGCGGCATTTTACTGAGGGCGGTGAGGAACTTGAACTTGTCCATCCTCCAAGACTTCCTCCAGCAGGTAGCGTACACTGTCTATTGTTGCTAGAAGTTATCATCTCTTGAGTAAATCTGGAAGGTAGACTCTGCATAGGGAAACAAAGATAAGAACACAAAATTTAGAAACAGAGCGAAACAAAAACATAAAGAAAGACTCGTACCCCTTGTATACGCCCTGCTGAGTCGACATATGGACAAGAAAAACTCCCTAGAAGAGTTTTTACTTGCGGCACCAGGCAACTCGGGAACCAACACTCATCACCCATGCGTCCAGGATATTTTGTGTTTACGCAATATCACCGCGCATACACAACCTCTTGGTGGACATTTGTGGAACATCATTGTTTAGAAGAGCGTTGAAGTTGTCTACTCGGCTTCGTAGGATAGTTCCCAGCCATCGTCGTTGTAGATGAAAAGAATTTACCCCTAAACCCCTTATGGTTGAGGACAGTCTTCTGAAGGATTTTTATGATACTCTTCTTGTCTCTGAATCCGAACCAACCTTCTCCGTAATCTTTTTTGTACTCTACCAAAGAGACATGTTTACGCCAAAGACAAGTGAAGGCGTAACTTCGAGCATTCGGCAGAGGAAATGAAGGAAAGAATTTGGGATATAATATTTGGCATTATCATCGCAAGGTCAACTATATTGCATTAAGTAACTCTACAATGAAAGGATGCAAAGGAATCTAATTCCTAAAACTCTAATTGAAGCAAGTAAACGGCTACTACAACTGGAAACGGATTTGTTACCGATCTTTTGTGCCCGGAATTTACAATGGGATAATCATTGGAAGGTGATAACGGAAAGTTATTCTCTCGCCTATACTTTCTCGACCTAACCAGTTTCTAAAATGGCGAACGAGATTATTACCTTTAGCTCACAGGCATTAGAAGTGGTGCTCATTTCGGGGAATTCTCTGTTGGTTTCCGGGGCGTCAACAGTTATGCACCATCCCTGATTTTAAGAAATAATTATAGAAGTCAGCATACGTTTTTCATCCTCCGTTTACCGGCGTAAGTTACTACGCCGCCTACGGGTTCTATGGTCTTAGTTCTTTCTCAAACCCAGCAGATAGGCTATCACTGGTATTATGGAGCTAGACTCGGGCTAACCGCCGGTACGGCGATGGAGTGTTTATCTACATTAACAGGGTTTTCTACAATCGGAACGGATGGATCTTTTAGCTAGAACTACACCTAGCCGCCCATTTCCTATTATGAAAGAATCATCTTCTAGTTCGTACGATAGTTCTAAAGTTAAGCGATCCATAATAGGGAGCAAAAATCGTGCCTTCTGATGAAAATGCTATTTCACGGATCGCCTGGTTTGGTGATGATGGAGAATTGTAGCAAATCGCTACCCCAGTTATCGCCTTCAGCTACACTTGGGAGATTTTTTGAAAAGGTGGAAATCACGAATTCAAAGTTGGAAACTTTGAGGTTTTTGAGAATTGGTAGTTTCTCTCTCAGAAATACATAAGAAGGCAAGTGAAAATGATGAGGAGAAGAGGTAACATGCCTCAGATATATAAATCTCAAACTTGGGCTTTCTACTATTCTCGTATTTCAGGCCCATTATGTATTCTCCTGACAAGCCTAATACGAGAAGAGTATTTATTACCTGAGTAAAATCGATAGTTTGTACAGTACTCCTTTCTGACGTAAGGTATTTTTGTAATTCTTGTGATTTTCATATTTCCAGGTTAAGAATATTTCGAGACTTGGTACAAAGAACAGGGGTCTGTGATCCTTGGTTACTCGCCTCAAGTGTGTAACCGCCATGAGGTTTGTTCGCCCATAGATTTATTGGGGCTAACATCTTCGAAGGAATGTCTTTCTTTAACAGATCATTTTTCGTCGACTGGTTAAGGCAATCTGGGATTTACTGTTCTTTGATCGCCCTAAGTGGTGAAGCCTAGGTCTGATCAAATTTTCATTCTTGTGCATTTTCGGATCGACTGGTTAAGGCAACCTGGGATTTACATTCTTTGATCGCCCTAAGTTTGAACGCCTAGGTCTCATCAAATTTCATTCTTTGTGCATTCTCGGATCGCCTGGATAAAGCAATCAGGGCTTACATGTAATAGTTCTCGGATCGCCCATTAGGGTATCCGAGTTGATTGTTTTTATCGCCCTGGCTTTGAACGCCCAGGGGCTTTAATGTAATAGTTCTCATCGCCCAGTTAGGGTGATTCGAGATTGATTGCTTTCAAAATCGCCCTGGGCTTTAATGTAATAATTCTCGGATCGCCCAGTTAGGGTGATCCGAGGTGATTGTTTTTTAATCGCCCTAGGCTTTGAATGCCCAGGMGCTTCAATGTAWTAGTTCTCGGATCGCCCAGTTAGGGTGATGTGAGCTGATTGCTTTTTYATCACCCTGGGCTTTGAATGCCAAGGGGCTTTGATGTAATAATTCTTGAATCGCCCAATTAGGGTGATCCGAGTTGGTTGCTTTCTAACCGCCCTGGGCATTGAATGCCAGGGGCTTCAATGTAATAGTTCTCGGATCGCCCAGTTAGGGTGATCCGAGTTGGTTGCTTTCTAACCGCCCTGGGCATTGAATGCCAGGGGCTTCAACGTAATAGTTCTCGGATCTCCCAGTTAGGGTGATCCGAGTTGGTTGCTTTCTAACCGCCCTGGGCTTTGAACGCCCAGGGGCTTCAATATAATAGTTCTCGGATCGCCCAGTTAGGGTGATCCGAGTTGATTGCTTTCAAATCACCCTGGGCTTTGAACGCCCAGGGGCTTCAAAGTAATAATTCTTGGATCGCCCAATTAGGGTGATCCGAGTTAATTGTTTTCTAATCGCCCTGGGCTTTGAACGCCCAGGGGCTTCGATATAGCAGTTCTCGGATCGCCCAATTAGGATGATCCGAGTTGTTGTCTTCTAATTGCCCTGGGTTTTAAAACGCCCAAGGACTTAAACGCCCATAGGGGCTTGAAATGATACGATCCCGATTGTGTTTTTACCTGATCTATCTGAAGTTAGGGGCTAAAATCCTAAGTGTAGGATTTTGTTTTTATAACATCGGACAAATCAGGAAACATTTAAGAATGATTAGAACTAGTTGCCATATTCCGCTCAATACTTAAGCCACGAGAAGGAGTTTCACTTAAGAATGAGCGTGGGGCTAATTGTTTCGGCCCACCATGTGTTGGGCCAGGCCCATTTACAATTATTACGAGAATGCCATTACTAGCCTTGTTGACCAGTCAAACAAGGGAAACTTCTTTAAGAAGCTGTCTAACTGAATTAAGTTAGAAGATCTTCTAGATATTTTCTGAGTCAGGTTGAAATTACCATATTGCCATCCTATTGTCTATAAATAGGGAGCTCAACATCAGGATAAAGGAGGACACACACTCATTCATTCTGGGACTTTACCTAAAACCAGTACTTTCTCTCTCTAATTCTCAGATTCTCTCTCTTTTCTCTCTCTTTCTTTTGCTGACTTAAGCATCGGAGGTTATCCCCAGGGAACACCCCCTAGGCCCTCTGACTGCGTTTTCTCTCTCCTGAGGGGACCTGACATCGCACCGGCGTACTTTCCGAAGGACTTTCCGACGAACAATCAAAGCAAACATAAAGATTTAGATTTCCTGTTTTTTAAGATTTCCTTACTTGGAACAGAATTGAAWTATTGTTGTTTTGTTGGAATTCGCTATTGCAGTTGAGCAAATTGATTATTTTGTTTTGTTGACTTGATTATGCAAGTTGAGCACTGCTACTTCGTATACTCTTTGTTTCTCCTACTCTGAATTTCAATTTTTAGTTTTGTTTTAATCAATTACCAAGCAATAATGTTATTCATCTACTGAAATATGGTGTATTATACATTGCTGCAATTTAATTTTTCAATGGGCTTTGACCCGCACTTTATCTTATGATGGCCCACACCCGACCTCGAGCCACACGACCCTAACCTTGACCCTGACCCGCTAAGTAGTTTGTTTAACCSTGACCTGCACTGACCCGCCAGCTATCGGCCATGACCCGCCCCAACCCGCCCAATAACCAGCTCTAGTGCGGACGCCTCAAACTCACGGCTTTTGCCACATTTTTTTACTTTGTTTTGGAGCGGATGCTTCGCTAGTTGGAGCGTATGCTTTGTACTTGCGACATTTAAGCTTGATTCCATAGCTTGTTTGCACAGCTTAAGATGTTTCTGTTGCTGTGATTTGGGGCTTTAAATGGCAGCCTCAGTGATGCAGTTTGGAGCATTTTGTGGTTGTGTTTGTGGGAGGTTAATGGTGGTGATTTAGCGGAAGTTTTGGAGGTGGAATTGTGGCTATTATGGGCTGCATAGTAATGCTGAAATGGAGGGTAAAATTAGGCCGGAAGGTGAAGATTGATGTGTGAAGCTTTTGGCACAGCAAAGATGAGAAGTTCGAGGTTCTAACCGAATTACAGCTCAAATAACAATTTCATTTGCCTCAAATGTTAACTTCCAATTACTTCCATCAACTTCACATAACCACCTAGCACAATAAAAAAGAAAGCAAAAGTAAGAYAAAAACGAAATAAATAAAACWAATTAAAATTTAGCTAGACAAAGTATATATACACTAAATAATAAAACTAGGCTAAAAACACAATAATTTGGCACAWGAAAATCATGTGCTACATGTCCTCAAGGGATTAACCGAGAAAAGCCAAGGTGGCAAAGGATCCTACGGCTAGGTGTCATTTCCTCATCGATCCARGTGTCATAAGACATGTAACAAATTSTSCGCACAAGTTCGACTAAAGCAGATCAGACAATATATATCAAACTACTTAAACAAGCAAAACAGATAAACCGACGGTAAAGATGCTGACAAGTGACACACATCTAGGCTCTCATGGGACAAGGKAAATGCCTATAAATACCCCATGAGAGACCTCATTTTGGACACATGAAATCATACATTTGAGAGCATTTACTCACATTGAAGCTCGTGTAGAGTTTCTCTCTCTAATCTTTCTCTACATTTAATTGCATTTATTACTTTTCTCCTTCCTTTACTTACTTAGGCATCGAAGGAGAGATAATCAGAAAAAGATTATTCTCCTTCTTGTAGGTGCTAAGGAGCCTTGAAGGACTTGAAGCGCCAAGGCATCTTAGTTCTTCGTTGCAAGATTATCTCCCTTATAGTAGCGTTGAAGGGAAGCCTTCACCCATCTCTCAACCCTGCAACTCAAAYGAAATCTTGTAGTTTGCTAAGCGACTTGCTACAACATTTGGCTCCGTCTGTGGGGAGGCAATTAGAAAATGGCTTTAAGGGATGATCACACCAAACAAGGAAGGAATACACCACCATCTTCTGAGAAGGAAAGCAATCCCAATGGGGAGAACCACCAGGATCACTTTGTGTTTCCAAGCCGTGGAAGACTTAGGTACCTATGTGGGAACTGAGCTATCCCTCCAAGACTTGGATGGTCGCTATGTTACTCGTGATGTTTTGAAGGCAGAAATAGGAGGGGAAGTGTCTGAGATCATGGATCGATTTGCTGAACAACAAGACATGAAGGCTCACCTTCAATCTCTAAAGTAGGAGAATGCACACTTGAAAGCCTTGCGTGAAGARAAGGCCAAAGCAACTGGCAGTGAAGCTCCTGCCAAGACTCAGYCCGTGGAATATAGCACTCCCGTGAAAACTAATCTTAAGACTACCAAGATCAAGAATCCCATCCCCTTATACAAGGAAAAGCATGTTGAGACTCAAATTGTTCCTATCGAACGAGAGAAGAGTTAGCTAGTTAGGAGGTATCGCCATTCTCCTAGACCCCTTTCTATTGCCTCGAAAATTCAATCAACCAGAGGTCCATATCGTTTCTACACGGATGACAATGAAGAAGTGTCCACCAAAAACAATGAGACTAAAGATGTCCGAGCGCTCATCGAAAGGAAAAAGTCTGATCTTGAAGTAAGGATGCCAGGAGGTTCCTTGAAAAGAATAAGTTAGAGAAGCTTAAGCAAGCTACTCACAAAAGTGAACACTCCTTGACGGGATCTACCCCGCTATGCACCGACCCATCGCATCATTCTTTCAAGACTCATGGGCCATCTCAAAGTTCATCGGGACATCCAATGGCATGTCCACAGAATCAGGAGCCAGAGGTTTGATCCCATAGAAGTGGGGGGGGGTATCACCGAAGTGATGCATACATGAACCAAGGACATGGGTATCCGTCCCAAAGGACGGAGGGGAGAATGCAAGCGCTCTCCCTAACCGATAAAAGTCCTTTTTCTGCTTCGTTTCTGATTAGGGATGTCAAACAGATTAGGTTAGGTCAAAAATAGGTCCGGGTCAACAGGTTAGCAGGTCAGGCTAACCAAACCTGAACCTGATCTGCTGAAAAAACAGGTCAGGGTTTTGTAACCAAACCTGATCTACTATAAAAATAGGTCAACCTGACCTATGAGCTGTTTTGAATGACATATAATAAATATATTAAAAAAAGCTTGTTAACATATCTTAAAAGAACTAAAATCAAAATGTTGAAAAACAAGTTACCAAACCAAAGTTCAAAAACAAAATAACAAAACTAATAATTAGCTTACACTTAGACAAACCCAAACATGTTCAATATACAAATGTATCACAAATGTACGCAGATTAATCATGTATATAACATGAATCAACCAGAGCTTGTTCTTGTATTTGGATTTGGCAAACTCTCCATTCATCATCCGACTTTAAAGCCTCATGGACTCCCACATATTGTTCAAGTTGAGCATCCTCTAACATTTGCTACATTAAAATTACGAACAAGTTATATTTACCAATGTAAAATAAAGTAAAATAACATATTTTGTTAGAAAACATATATGATGAACCTTTTCATAGCCCAGTCTCTTAGACCTATATTAAAGCTTCTAACAGTTGAAGGCTTTTAAATTGCGTGTCGAAGCTATCAAGAAACCCTACTTCCGTACTGAAAGCTGACTCAGAAGCTACTGTAGAGATCGGGACTGCAAGGGTCTCTAGCCATTAGGCCAAAGGCGGTAACGGACGCATTTGTCTCCATACTGGAATGTGTATACTATATTACTAGAACGTGGAAGAAGAGGGTCATCAAAGTACAAGTCCAAGAAATCTTTAGGAGTCACAGCAGCTTTTTTGGTTGAGAACTCATCAAAGTCCTTAATAAGAGAAGTTGTAGAATGAAAGTAAATAAGAGTAAAAGAATAAGAGGAGTAACAGAAAAAGAAAAATAACAAAATAAATATGAGAATTTACATCCATGTCATCATTGTCCACCGTGGATACGGTCTTTGATTGAACCAAAGTAACATCWTGCTGTTTTGATCTCCAAATAAAAGCATAAGCTTCATACAAGTCTCTGACCTTATTATACACCAAAGTCAAAGKATCATCACATTCTTCATTGTACCCATACACTTTCTTAAAACCCCACTCAACGAAGTCAAGCTTGTATCGAGGGTRCAATACCACTACCACAACCATAGAAGTGCTAAAAGTCGAACAATATTTGGAAAATTTCGAATACATCTTTTCAGCCATCATTTTCATAAAAGGATCCTCACTTTGTTGTTCAAGCTTGAGCAACAATCTCACTTTCAGCACATTAGGGAAATAAAGATTGGCCGTCGGGTCAAAAATTTGAAGATTTTCTCTACTCTTACCCACTCTTCTGAATTTGGACAATGAATGTAATCAGCATCAACTTTTTGAAAATGGATCAAGGCTTTTTTGAAGTATAATGCACTCTCAAGCATGAGGTAGGTAGAATTCCATCTAGTGGGAACATCTTGTTTTAATCCTTTAGAAGAATCAAGTTCAACATGAGCAACACAGTTCAAAAACTTTTGTTTCCTACTTTGAGAACCTTTACAGTATTTTGTTGTTTCCCTAACCTTAACAACAACAGAATCTATTTCTTTTAAACCATCTTACACTATTAAGTTCAATATGTGTGCACAACATCTCAAATGAAAAAATTGACCATTACAAACCAAGTCAAGTTCTCCTTTAAGATTATCACCAAAAACATCATTTGACGAGGCATTATCCAATGTTAAAGAAAAAATATTCTTTTGAATCCCCCACTCCTTCYACAAATTGAATATATGATCACATAAATGAACCCCTGTATGAGGAGGAGGCAAAAAAGAGAAATTGAGAATTCTTTTTTGCAAAGTCCAAGACATGTCAACATAATGGGCAGTTAAAGAAATATAGCCATCATTTACTACGGAAGTCCATCAATCGGATGTTAKAGAAATTCGACCTGGAATATCAGCTAACTCACATTTCAATTTCAGTTTATCCTTCTTAAACATCTTAAGCACATCAGCCTTTACAGTGTTACGAGTAATAGGTTTAAAATCAGGATGCAAGTAAGTAAATCATTTCCTAATGCCCACATACTCTYCAAATTGAAATGGAAGATCATGTTGTACAATTGCCAAAGCCACCAACTCACGAAATTCATTTGCATCATACTTAACTAACCTAGACTGTAAACCACTGGACGTTTTCTCTACAAGCATTTGACCCACATCTCTATAGGTTCTCTTTTTGCAATTTTTAACATGACGAATTAAATTCCCAGTTCCTGCTTTACTATCAGTACTATAAACAGTTCCACACTTCTTGCATTTGCAAATCATATTACCATCTTCGTCCTCATCACTCAATATGTCAAAGTTCACCCACACTTTAGAAGTTAATCTACGTTTTTTCTTACCACATAGAACAATYCGTCCCTTTCTTTTCTCATTCTTATTGGTTTCCACTYGAACAGAATTAACCTCATCTGCAATAATAAAAAATTGYTTAAAACAGATTAAATACAATAAATATAATACAATCAGAAAATAAAAACATTCAGTGATAAACATAGCTTCCAGATTAAAAATAAKACATAGCTTCTAGATTAAAATAAAAAATTCAGTGATATACTAGTTGTTGTTTATTAACATTAATGCTTATGATTCAGTAAGTTTCTTGCGGTTGATTCAGTAACATAGCTTCCTTGTATTATTGTATTTGTTTAGCTTCATTGTAAGATAGATCGAGGATGATATTTGTATAGCACATTCATTCAAGTGAAAACCAAGAATAACAATCTGACATACCTCAGAATTAAAAATTCTTTCAAATTTAAAAAATTCAGCACATTCATTCAAGTAACAACCAGGAATAACAATCTGACATACCTCGGAATTAGAAATTCATTCAAATTTAAAAAATTCAACACATTCATTCAACAAAAAATTTGTTAAAACTAYAGAACAATTCATTCAATAAAAAATCTGACATACCTCAGATATTTGTTTAGCACATTCATTCAATAAAAAATTAAAAATTCAGACATACCTCAGAATGTATACAATGGCAATTTGTTAAAACTGGAGAACAATTAAAAAACAAACAAAAATAATTAATAAATATCATGAATKAAAATCTGAATATAAACAAATTTTTTTAAAAAAAGCAAACAAAAAATAAGACTCACGAGTCACGATGAAGAGTAAAGACGAATAGATCGAGGATGTTGTTGTTGTTATAGATCTCTACAAATAATCGTTTTTTTTAAGTGAGAAATAAGAAGATGAAAAGAAGAAGAAAAGAGAAGCAACAAGCAAGAGCAGAGAGGTTTACAGAAGCGGCTAGAAGTRTAGAAGCAACATAGATTAGAGAGAGAAATGAGAGAAGATTATGAATTGTTGTTTATTAGMGTTTGACTGTTTGACTAGGTTAGAATTAGTAATGTAGACATGTACTAGTATTGTATACTGGTATAAAGTATTGTCGTAATGGGCTTGGCCCAAATGCCTAATATGTAATACAACTTGTATTGAAAAACTACAACCGACATCAACATTTTCATTACATTTTTTATTTTTTTGAATTTTTTTATTTTATTAAAAAAGTGACAGGTCATTTCATGTTTATTTCAGGTTAGATTTTTCAACCCGAACCTAACCCATTTAATTACAGGTTAGGTTCAMGTTGACCCATTTAAATTTGGGATTTTTCCCCGTATACCCCTGACTTTTAGTCTAATAACTCATATACCCCCGTGTTTTTAGAAACAACTCATATACCCTCCAATTCAGAGAAAATAACCCGAATACCCTTACTATGGATGGAAAAGCTAACGGCATTAGTTTTTGACATAATTAACCCCCAAATTAACTAATTATACAAATACTTCAATTCATTCTCTCCTAAAAATAAACCTCTATGTTCATCACCAACCACAACCGCCCAAACATCACCACAGCCACCCGCAACCACCCAAAACCACCCCACCACAGCCACCCGCAACCACCCAGAACCACCCCACCACAGCCACCCGCAACCACCCAGAACCACCCCACCATAGCCACCCACAACCCACCACCCGACGACCTCCACTAACCCCCCCAGAACCCAACCAACCACCGCAGCACCCAAAACCTTATTACCTTCGTAACCACCACAG
>SNQN01000488.1:120947-144796 GCA_008642245.1 Bassia scoparia
ATGTGAAAGGCTTCCTTTGGAAAAACATCATCACCAGATTTGGAATACCACAATCCATAGTCTTTGACAATGGTCCATAGCTCGACTCAAACATTCTSACAAATTGGCTATCGGATCAGYGCATTAATGCACATTTCGCGTTGGTAGCCCATCCCCAAGCAAATGGGCAAGTCGAATCTTTCAACAAGATCATCTACAATAGCTTAAAGAAAAAGTTGGAAAATGCCAAGGGGTTATGGCTTGAAGAACTCTATAATGTGRTATGGTCCATCAAGTCCACCATCAAAAATTCAACTAGTGAAACTCTGTTCACTTAGGTTTATGGGTCAGACGCAGTGCTCCCTATTGAGATATATGAACCAACATTAAGAGTTATGTTGTATTCTGAAGAAGGAAATTGAGAGGCCATGAAGCATAATCTTGATCTTATACTGGAAGTCAGGGGCAATGCAGTTCTGCGACAAAAAATTTACAAGCTTCGCATGTCTCGGYATWATAYCAAGTGGGTAAATCACAGGRCATTACAGTTGGGTGATCTAGTATTAAGAAAGATGGAATCTACTGGCCGAGCCAAGGAAGAGGGTAAATTGACCCCAAACTGAGAGGGTCCATATAAGATCTGCAAAGTATTATGTGATGGAACCTACAAGTTGGAAGATAGTAATGGTCATAGATTAACTCACCCTGAAATGCAGATAAATTGAAGAAATAATATGCCTAGATTGCAAGTGTAAGCGTATTGTCAAGAAGTGGCCAAATGGCACTTAAAATTTGTAAACTTTMAAGTGAATTAAGATTGAATGAAAACCTTCAATACTTTTGACTTCAAAATGTTGTGTTCAAATAGGAGCAATTCCCCTCTTTAGCATACAGTTTGCCTCGATTTGAGTCCCAAATATGCGACATGCTCTCAAAATGAGGGCATGTTTTATTGCTATTACTAAAGTACTTAGTTTATTTATTAACAATGAAATTGTTAAGGATCAACCGATCCACAYAAATTAGGAAACTAACTTAATACACTCGGTATATAACATTGATTTCAAAGTAAAACGATAAAATTATAAAAGCGAAGGGCAAACGTCCCTATATATATGCAAAAGGCAAACGCCCCTATATATGCCAAGGACAAATGTCCCTATATATGCGGAGGATAAACATCCCTATACCCGCGAAGGGCAAACGTCCCTAAACTCACGAAGGACAAACGTCCCTATACCCGTGAAGGGCAAACGTCTCTAAACCCGCGAAGGGCAAATGTCCCTAAACCCGCGAAGGAAAAACGTCCCTAAATCCGCGAAGAGAAAATGTCCCTAATCCAGCGAAGGGCAAACGTCCCAACACTACATCTGCAAGGACTTCAGAATGATTGATTGACTTGGCACCCCTACTAGGTCCCAAGTTAATCAATTCTTTAAAATCACTAAACTTGGTGATTTCGTAGTAAGCAACCTAAGCGAAGACAGATGGGAATTTGCGAACTGACACTCCAGTGTAAGTACTTATTTTTCATCGCAAAGGTTGACATCCAGATGGGAATTTGCGAACATACACCCCAGTGTAGGTACCTGTTTCTCTTTGCCAAGGTTGACACTCAAAAGGGTACTTGCGAACTTGCACACCAGTTTWTGTACCTATTTCACTTCGCAAAAGCATCTGCTCAGACACTACTTACCATTTGCAAGAAACAATGAGGGAAGCATAGGCAATGCTCAAAAATATCTAAAATAGATTCTTGCGAAATCTAAGATTTGGACATGTATCCCTTTGCAAAGAACAAAAACTTTGCAAAGGTAWACAGGGGTAAGTATGGGAACATATAGACACAAATATGTATACACATGCAAAGGGAAGTAGAAGATATGATACAATAATGGTCAAAGCAAAAAACAAATGAATAAGCATGGATAAATAATATGAGGTAACATGGCACCCCCAAATAATTCAAGTTACAAAGATGGCAAAGCACCCAAATGTTTTATTACAAATTTCCAAAAGATGGTTGAAGTACGTCTAAGGATAATACAAAAGTTGAAATAAAAGAAAAGAATGCTAAAAGGCCTACTCCTCATCGTCATCCTCGAAGACATACATGAACGAAGGAGCTGGGATAGGAGGTCTAGGCGAAGGCATTTTCTCGATGTAGGCACACTCCTCGACATAATTGAGGCGCTCTTCAAGAACTGCGAAGGGATAGCCATCTTTGATGGGCATATGTTCCCAAGACTTCGCAACAAGCTCTCTCATCTTAGTAATGCCCTTCTCCTTCGCCTCAGCCACCTTCATCTTAATCTCCTCTTGAAGAGTCAGATGACTAGTCTTCAATGAATGTTCATTTTGAAGACTAGTGAGGGCATTCGCAGATGTCTTTGCGGCCTCCTTCGCTAGACGAAGCTCTTCTGCATTTTTGCTCTTGATCATTGCTTTCAGTTGAGCTTATCTAGCCTCCATCTCAGATTGTACCTTCACAGCCATTGCCTTATTGAATCTGCTCTTCTCTTCGGGCCGACTTCGCCTGAGCTTCTTTTAGACTTAGGAGTTCATCTTTGGCCTTCTTGTAAGCTTGAAAGGCCTTAGAATAGCTCTGATAGGTCTCAGAAAGCTCATTTGATAGTACAGCCTCCAATTGGCTTCGGAGTTGTCTAGAGTGATGGCGGTGGATTGTTGGCAAGGTAACCACTGACCTCCTGATACAACAGCTCTTTGTATTTGGCCTCTCTTTGATAATGGCGGATGGCTTTCGCAAGTCCATCAACTCTTACCATAGCATGCAAAGAGAGATACATGGTAAAACAAAGAGTGAAGATTAATGAAATGTGGTTAAGTATAGAAAATGAAGTACCTCGGCCAAGCAGCCTTCTATCCCTCCAACAGCACCTTCGTCTAAGCCTCGTAAAGTGTCTAGATACTCTAGTGGAGCACACTTCACCATTTCAGTGATCATGTTCCTCTTGCAAGGAGCAGGGAATTTCTGCGAAGCTCGGAGGTATTGCTCATCCTCTTATTCGATCCAAGCAGCATCCTTCTTCTTATCATTGGCAAGTCCATTGGCTATGTTAGGATGCTTTTCGGTGAAGAACTGCTTAAACCCGCAATGAATGTCCTTGTCGGGCTTAGGCACAGCATGGCGAGAGGCCCTAAGAAATAAAGGAGAAACCAGCGGAGGAACGATATTCTCATCGTTGATATTGAACTTGGAAAAGTTGATATGTTCAATGTCGTCCACATATTCGTCGTGTGGGAAGAAGGCTTGCTGGAACTCTTCGTTGCGACGATTTCCAGCCTCGTCGTCATTCCCTTCTATGTCCACATGCTCTGCATATTCATCGTTATAGCGAAGATCAGGATCATTACTAATTGTCTTTGTATCATCACCAAAAGGTTTAGGGTATCTGGGAGAACGAAGGGGAGTATCATGGGAACTCTTAGACCTTCGCTCATATGTTTGTGCATAAAGAAAAGGCTCACCAGGATCACCAATGAAAGGCACCTAGCGAAGAGGAGAAACCGAGAGAGGCTTTTGTTGCTTCGTAGATGGTCTAGTATCATGCGAAGTGGATTTTCTTTTCTCCTAAGTGATCCTTACTAGGGGGTTTCATTGCAGGATAAGAGGAAGTTATGCTAGCTTCCTCCACAGTATCTGAATCAACCCTCACTAGTTCAAGCAAAGCGTCCTTTGAAGACTTTTTGCTTCGGCCATCTCTTTTTCGGATCTTGAGAATGACCATCGAAGGTTTAGGGAGATCCTGAAACAACAAAGAAAATTTTCTAATTAAGTATAAAAGATTTAGAAAAGTAAGGTGCGAAGCTACATCACAGAACTCAGATCACCTTTCCTTCGCCAAATGGCCAAGGGAAAGTGTGAAGCTACATTACAGAGGTCACTTCACCTTTCCTTTGCCAAATGGSCAAGGGAAGGTGCGAAGTTACATTACAGAGCTCACTCCACCTTTCCTTCGCCAAATGGCCAAGTGAAGGAGCAAAGTTACATTACAAAGCTCACTCCACCTTTCCTTCGCCAAATGGCCAAGGGAAGGAGCAAAGTTACATTACAAAGCTCACTCCACCTTTTCTTCGCCAAATGGCCAGGGGATGGTGCAAACGTACACTTCAGAGCTCATACCACCTTTCCTTTGACAAATGGCCAAGGGAAGGTGCAAAATACACTTCAGAGCTCATATCACCTTCCCTTCGCCAAATGGCTAAGGGACGGTTTGAAGCTACATTTCAGAACACACTACACCCTACCTTCGCATCTACATCTAAAGAATAATTCTGRGAACGAAAACTAGAGACAGCTCTGTAGTGTGCGTTCGCAAGAACCCATGTTAAAAAAGCATGAAGCCTTCGCATCAATGTTTGAGGAAGAGTTCCGCCAACGAAAACTAGAGCAAGCTCTYTAGTGTGCGTTCACGAGAACCTATATAACAAGAGAGATTTGCGAACGAAAAGTAAAGCAAGCTCAGTAGTGTACGTTAGCAAGAACCCACATTGAAGATGCAAASTCCCAGGCTCATATCGAATAGAAGACCCTGCAAACGAACAACAGCACAAGCTCTGATGTGTACGTTCGCAAGTTCCTCTTCTAAAAGCACGAAGGGGTGTTACATTATATCCAAGGGAGAAATCTGCGAACAAATATCAGAGTAAGCTCTGAAGTGTACATATGTAGATTCCCCACTCCCCCCATTCAACAAAATCCAGCTTAAGACTGCGAAGAGTCATATCGAAGAAACAAGTGAAGGGAGAYAATTTTCTTTCTAAGGAAGAAAGCTGGAAAAAGAGACTCACCACACGATCTTTGATCTCTTCCTTCAGAGACTTGTACCTAGCTTCGACAGCTAAGCCATCGTATTCGTCAACCATCATTTTTCCTTTTTTAAGAGTTAGTAATCGATTCTATGCTGCAACTGCGAAGAAAAAGGAGAAGCAAAGGTTAACAAGAAAGCAAATATACAGAGTAAGGAGAAGTAAAAGCGAAGCGACCTCTTTCCTACCTAGTGCCATCGTGTAGGGAGAAGGCCATTAAAAAGTCCTTTTTGACGAAGAATTCATAGAAAGGGAGCCAAAACTTGGGTATAAAGTCCTTAGTAGTTCCATCGCTAAGGACCACTGACTTGCCAGTAAAGTATTTCAATTGTTTCTCTTCACCGTCAAACAGAGTTTCATTCCTTTCGAGAAAATGCCCATCACGCCTCTGCTCTGACAGTCCCTTCATGCACTGATTCCCMCTCTCGAAACCAATTCACTTGGGTGAGACAGAGGAGAGTGGAATTTCGTGAGCTTGCTTGGTGAAAGTATAGTTGGTTGGTTTTTGACCAACAAAGCAAACGAACTCAAGAACTCAACTCAACGTATAGGAAATTACACGGAAGAAAGGCATAGGTAAGTATTAGCAAGTAGTCGTAGTGTAGCAGAGCAACGYCACATGTATGTAGGAGTGTAACGAAGTAGACTCCAAGTTCATGAGACCTAACTGAATTGGGGGTCCTCGTCCAGGCACCTAAGATCTTAGTAGTATCTACTTCAACAATGCGAATGAAGAAGAGAACGTTTTTCCAAACATTGAACTTGTTTAGCTTGTCAAAGGTTGTTATGTACCCTTCGTGATTCGCGAACTGATACCATCCGTACAGACATCTATTATTTTTGCTCAGAGTATGCATCCGAACAAACACTCGAACTGATGGGGAGTAGCCTCTCGCTTTGCAAGTTGCGAAGTACCCCAACACATGGACCCAAAAATTGGGGGTCAATTGCGAAATGCCTATTCCATAGCCCTAAAGTAAATGGAGTATGAATTTCKTAATGGGGAGTCTAAGTCCAAGGTCGATAACATCCTTGTAAATGGTGAAGTGTCCTACTGGAGCATCAATTATTTTGTCCCCCTTTTTGGGGATCACAAGTTCCAGTCCAGGGCCCCTTATCCGTACGAGAGAACTATACTCCGCTAAATGTGAAGATAAGTCTTGTATCCACCCATCCCAAATAACAAAGAATTTGGAACAAGGATATTCACGTGTCCTTGAAGGCACATGGGGTTTAAAGGGAGGATCTACTATAACATCCTCGATGGAGACATCTAAGTCGAATGTTTCGGGACATAAAGCCTCCTAGTCTTCGCTTTCAGCCTGCAAAGACGATGGCCAAGCTCTAGCACCCTCCTCCCTTCCGTTTCGCYAAATACCTAGAACCCAYGCAGTCATTTTTACCCTTGGCCTCGTAGTTTCCTGCACAAGGAGAGTAGCTGGAATTGGGCATTTATTGTGTAAAGGTTCAAAAGTATATGAGTATGGGATCGAAGAACCCTGAGTCTCAACGGACCCTAGAGTTGTTAACCTGGGCCCTTCAAAGCCCCCAACATCAGACTWATTTGGACTCGAAGAAGAAGACGAGGCCATGATTATTACATTAAAAGAAAGAATAAGTAAATCAAAAGAATTAGAAGGGAGACTATACCTTAACTGGCGAATCAGAGATAAATGTTGAAGAAGTTTGCGAATGTAGAACTGCGACACGAACGAACTACCACGAATTGAATCTGACAAAGCATCGATGAAGAGAAAGAACCTGAAAGGAAAGTTTCTAGAGAGAGAAGAGAAAAAAATGAGGAAATAAATGTTTCAACAACCTTTTCTCTCTTCCRTCCCCTCCCTAATTATAGAAAAAAATTAGGGTTAATGGGCSTCAAAATTCAAATCTTATAGCCCACAAGTTTGAGCGGGAAAAGCAAATAAAAAAACAAGGAGAATGTAAATGCAGTTGGGCCTGAGAACTTGAGCCCAAACATAAAAGACGATCCTATTAGCCACTAGACCCCTTCTCAAGGAAAATTCCTAGAAGTCAACACCATATGGATTGGTAAGCATCACTCCCAAGGCATAATGTCTCGAAATTCGAGGATAAGAGAAGAGTGGGATGGCACAAATTCCGAGTAACTAGGAWGACCTTGAGGCATGATTACGAGATCAAACACCCCCAAACCAAACTTATGGGAAGTGTTTGAGGGGCAAATAATGTGGCACGAGAAAATCACGTGCTACATGTCCTCAAGGGATTGACCGAGAAAAGTCGAGTTGGCAAAGGGCCCTACGGCTAGGTGTAATTACCTCCTCGATCCACATGTCATAAGACACGTAACTAATTGTCCGTACAAGTTCGAATAAAGCAAATCAGACAATATATATCAGACTGCTTAAACAAGCAGAATAGATAAACTGACGGTAAAGATGGTGACAAGTGTCACCCATCTAGGCTCTCATGGGACAAGGCAAATGCCGATAAATACCCCATGAGAGACCTCATTTTGGACACATGAATTCATACATTTGAGAGCATTTACTCACATTTAAGCAAGTATAGAGTTTCTCTCTCTAATCTCTCTCTACATTCAATTGCATTTATTACTTTCCTCCTTCCTTTACTTACTMAGGCATTGGAGGGGAGATAATCCGAAAAGGATTATTCTTCTTCTTGCAAGTGCTAACGAGCCTTGAAGGACTTGAAGCGCCAAGCCATCTCAAGTCTTCGTCGCTAAGATCAGCTCCCTTGGAGTAGCGTTGAAGGGAAGCCTCCACCCATCTCTCAGCCCTCACCTCAGAGGAAATCTTGTAGTTTGCCAAGCGACTTGCTACAACACACAAGAAAATCTAATAAAAATAATAAAATAAGAAAATTAAGAGAAAATAAAATAGAAATAAATAAAATGCTAGAAAACTAGCAACAAAGGATTAAATTAGGGGGTAAATGTATCGAATAAACGACTCAAAAAGTCACTAATCAGTCATTGAACAGCTAATCGAAGAAATATTGGATGGAGGAATTATCAAAACCAGCTCCAACCCTTTTGCTTCTCCTGTAATTCTTGTTGGGAAGAAAGATAGTACCTGGAGGCTTTATATAGACTGTTGAGCATTCAACAAAGAGACTGTCAAGGATAAAGTCCCTATTCCAATTCTTAAAGAGCTTATAGATGTGGTAGCTCTAGCTAGCGCTGTGGTTGCATATGAAAGATGTTTGGCTGAAGTGTCAAAAGGCAAACATAAATATTATGCCAACTATGAAATTGCACATAAGAGAGCCAAGAATAGGATGATGACCAGGTGGATGTGGCAATGGCTAAATTTGTCTAGGGCTCACCATTCAAGTGTCCCCAATTAGTGAACAAAAAGTCTTCACAAAAGAAGGACTTCAAGTCTCATCAAAGGAGAGAGTATKCATTTGATGTTAAAAAATGTGATGAAATCTTTGATTGGCTCTTAAAGTTTAAGAAGATTAAACTAGTGGGTAGACATAAGGATAGAGACCCCAACGAAATAAAAGGAAAAGTTTATTGTAAATGTCATGATGCTTTCACGCGTAAGACTAACGATTGTGTAATTTGCAAGAATAGGATACAGGATAAGATCGATAAAGGTAATATTAATTTCCCTGAGAAGAGTGCAAATGCTTGTGAAATTGATTGTGAATTCTTAACAGAATTAGAACAATATGTGATGGATTGTAATATGGTTGGTATTGATACTAATGTTATTTCTCATATTGACATGCAAGAGCTCTCTAAAGTATTTATTGCTGTGAAATTATATGAGCGTGTTGTGAATGAAGGAGTCCTAATTGCTWCATAACGTCAAGAGCAAGACTATGACAACCTTAACATGTGTAGATGGCATTTCAGTGTTGCGCACTCATCTCATCAGTGTAAGGCTTTCAAGGACTTCATCGACAAAAAGATGCGYACAAATGGGTTAACAATCTCAAAGCAGGAATACTAGGCGATGGATCTTTGCTAATTTTAAACTCAGAGGCAAGAAGGCTGAAAATGATGAAGTGCAGCTGGGCAATGTTACTTCCCATGTTGATCGTGATGGAGATGGTCACCAGAAGGTTCAGACTTATACGGAGGCTGTTCAATAGTTTTCTCTGCAAACAAAGGCAGCGGAAGACCTGAAAAAGTTACGCTTCTCTATGAGTCCTTCTTGTGCTAACATGTTATATTATGAGCTAATAAGAACTGAAGTTATCCCACACAACCCCAGTTGGGTGCCTAGACACCAGAAGTCTCAATTTGAAAGAGTATTAAGGAGGGGACCGGTCACTCTTCCTCAAATGCCCTCTACCATTTCAGTTAACAAGGTCATTTTCTTTATGCTTTCATCTTCTTGATTAACTTTACTATTTAGGAGCCATTTTACGTTAGCGAGGTTATCTATATAATCAGTAACCAGAGGGGCAGCCCCTTACTGAACTAAAAATAATATTGGGCGGTTGATTTGTTGGTGAAGTGCAAAATCACCTCAACACCCCTAAACAACTTGCCCAAACACACCTTCTACCACTTAAATTACCTTCTAACACACCTATGCCACCACCACACACCATCACGCTGCTCCACCACCCCCACCATACACATCAAATACACCCAAAATCAACAAAAAATCACATAAAAATCAATCCAAAAATCAGACAGAAATCACACCAAAAATCACCCAAAAAATAACCCAAAATCACTAAAAAAATCAACCCAAAAATCAACCGAAAAAACAGCTAAAAATTCACCCAAAAATCGAGCCAACACAAGCACCATTCAAGCTATCATCACCACCACTTAGCCTCCACCACCCATTCGAACCGCCGCCACCATTGGTTTTTGATTTTCAAATTAGCTTTTAGATTTCAATGGAATTCATGGAAAATATCATGAATTGTGGTTTAATTGATGATGTTGTTGTTTTCAATGATGATGAAAAAGAAAAGAATGGGGAAATGTAGAAATGATGCCAAAAGAGTGGGGTTCAGGGGAGGAACAAGGAAGGGGAAAGGGTGGACAATGGGAGGCGAYGGAGTGTCGTGCTAAAGGAGAGAAAAGGATAGAATTTAAGGAAAAAAGGCAATTTTGTCATTTCTMTCAAACAATTCTATTAGTTCGACCATTACTATGTATCGATTTGCAAAAAGAGCAGCGATTGTCGGTATTTAAGTAAAATAAAATCAAATCTAGGTATTTATTTTGATAAACGTCTAGGTATTTATTCCCAAATTTTCTTAATTATAATAATAAACACATAATTTCTACTCTGTTTCTCCCTTTCATGTCGGTTATTTTTCCAAGCTCAATATAGAGTGTTCAATAACTCCGATCTCATATCAATAGCATCGCTATCGCACGCCATTACTGACAACCCCAAATAGGATGTGTGGCCGAGGAAAGAGGATGGTGGCTCCACGTAAAGGTTTGATGGGAGAAAGGAAAATTTAGATTTGAAGAGAGAAAGTAATTTTTAAAAAAATTGGACTTAAGTGGGGTGGTTGTTTATTATTTTGGGTTGCAGTAACAATATTATATTTTGCAATTTTCTAAAATCCCACATACCATGTGATGAAAAAAAAACTTTCTGAAATCACACATACCATTGGGATTAAAAAACTTAGGCATAGCATCGAAAATACCCAAAATCACAAACATACCAATGGAATATCCCTTTAATTATTTCACGGAGGAAAGCCATTTCTGAACATTCATGCATTACATAATCAATTTGACAAAAGAAGTATGTCATAGAAGGAAATAAGTAAGAGAAATTGTATCTTCCTAAACAACAGCAACAGCAAAGATACAGGTTGCTCTCACCCAAACTCACAAATCACAAAAGCTTTTCCTACATCAAATTTATTAGGGATAACTGCAACATAAAATTTAAAATCGAGCAGTCACTTGGGAGAAGAGTGCTTTAAAATCCTTGGTTGGTGCACCACTGCTGTCTCTTATACACATCTAGATGTGTATAAGAGACGAGTGCTTTAAAATCCTTGGTTGGTGCACCACTGCCCTCCGGCTTTGAAGCCAAGTCAAATGCCTTGAACTTTGCCTCTTCATGTTGCAAAGCCTGTCATAGTATAACAGGTTTAACTTAAGATTAAAATCAKAAGAATCAAACAATTGTTCCAAGTGTGTACAAATGTCCTTTCTTACCTTATGTTGATTTGGGAATTCAAAGTGCAATTATTATGTACAAAGTGCAATGACAGTGAAAAATGGTGGTTAGAAAGAATGACAGAGTGATACGAAAAAAAAAAAAAGAAAACAGATAAAAACCTGAATGCAGACTTCAGCAACATCAGGCCTTGGGACAGCTTTTGTATCAGTCTGCAGCAGTTCATCATCCTTACCAATAAGCAATTCCCGGAGGCCTCCTGGTTTGTCCAGCAAGCCGCCAGCCCTACCACAGACATAGACAATTAATTACTACTCAATGCTTTGGTTTCTATTTCAAAGTGGGTCTAGATGCTGGCATAGTGCACTAGGAAATCCAGATATCTTCACTTTGTACCTTATAATCGTGTATGGTATTCCAGAGTCAGCTAGATATTGTTCTGCCTTTCGCTTCCAAACCTGTATAACAAAATATTTATCACAGCCAATACTTACATTGACATTCCACCAGCAATCTCTAGGCTCTTTTTAGTACAGTACTACAGTCTATCAAACACAGCCCATCTAGTCAGATTAGTAACAACTGCAAACCTAAAATCACCAACACAGCCTCTCCAGGGTACCACAGATTTGTTGGGCAAGGATGAGAGGTAGAGATGGATAGAGCCTTTGCTTCCAAATAGCTGGATGGAAAACTGGTTGCCCCTACTAATTATTTTTAGGATTTTCTTTTCTTTATGGAAAAATTCATTGTTTTTTTCTGGAAACAAAACATGAAGATGTGGTTGTTGAACCCTAGTTTTGATGGATGGCCAACAAACAACAAGCAAACTCATACAAGTGCTTTTAATATGTTTGTTAAGTGTTGTGCAATACGGYTTCAAAGCTTTAAGGAACCTTAATGGAGTAATGATAGTCCTAGGAGAGGAAAGGAGCTCTTYTGATTGTTAAAGACTTGAAGAGTTCAAGGAAGCAACTCAACCAAGGAGCTCGAGTCCCTTGAAACCAAAACTCGAATATGAAGATAKTTCGTGGAGAAACATCTTGGTACAATAGGTTTAGATTTTGATATTTCTAGATTTATTGTAGGCTTGGCATAAATGTGTGAATAATTGACTCAAGAATAAAAGATATAAAAATTATGGTTTATGGATTAAATTTTATTAATGCATGAAATTGAGGAGTTTATAAAAAGATATTTCTAAAATAAAATCCTAAGTTATAGTAAATATTTTGGTCGAATAAAATCTTTTTATAAACAACCAATTTATATCTTGTTAGAATTAATTCTTCAGCAATATTCTTTTGTATCTTTGAAAAGATTCTTTGGATAAAAGTGTTTTAAAGATATTTTCCATTAAAATCGGTTTTATGTTAAATATGTTTTACAGAATTTTTGTTTAATCGTTTTGAGAGAAAAGTGGAAAACATGGCAGTGATAGTGGCTTGATTAAGACGCATATCAGTAGAGAAATCTAAGTAAACGACTATAATCTAACTGAAAGCTTGAGCTTAGAACGTGTGAAAGTGAACTTTTCCAATAATACATTACTTCCTACAAAGTAGGAGTCATATTGTGTTTACTACTTGGTTTGCACGCTTAATTATTTCACTATAAATAGATCAGGAGCTATTTTATTAAGACACAGTTGAASAATATAATTTTCTGATTCTTTTATTTCATACACGTGCCAAACATTAGAGTTGTGCTTTTGAGTTGTAATATGCTTCTTTGAGAGTTATCTTAAAGGAGGCTTTGAGCAGGTGTGAGTGAGGATTTCATAACCGGGGGTTTTAGAGGAAATCGTGAGAAAGATTATGTAGCCAATAGAGGGATTAGTTATGGGAGTTCTTGAATTCAAGGAGGAACTTGAGAACGGTCTTAGATTGTATTAGGTGTTGCATACTATTATAATAAAGACGAAATCCTGATGGGTCACAATTTTGTCTCTTGTCGTTTGTCAAGGAGAATTTATGTGTTTGGAAATCTCTTTGATTTTGACATCGACAGAATTTGTTTCACAGAATGTGGAGGGTCACAGTTTAAAAACAACAGAAATAACAAAATAAATATCCCTTCCTCTTCACTTCCATTTTATAATCTTATACGGTCATACATGTAGTATCTCATACAGCCTCCGTATTTATATCTAATTTTTAAGTGCATCACTTTCCAATTTTGAAAGTTGCAAATTACTTGCATCATTTCCTTTCAAGGCAATAAATTATTGTTACTCTTTTTCCCTTCTCTTTATCTCTCCTCTCCTTAAACATGTGCCCACCTTCAATGATGCAAGCAATACACAGGAAGTAAAAGAATATTTGGTTTGTAAATTGAAGTTAACAATAGTTTGTAAGTCACATATGGCATATCTACAATACTTGGATTTCACCTAATGTAATCCAAAATAATGTTTTATGGGAGAGCAAGTCTATTTCGTAAAACCTTAATTAAATATTTAAGATCAATATTTGCAGTAACACGAGGAAAACCTCTCTTTTATTTTTTCAAGTTACCTTTTGATACTTAGAAATAAAACATGAAAAAATGAATGGACCCCTGCACCAAATGCTGTTTTCAAAATTTGAAGTCTTGTTAGTTAATCAAGATAGACTTACCAATATATTTCCATTTCCAAGACTGTTCAGCGGGTGATTAGGGTTCGTTCCCCCCATAGATCCCACCAGCACTATATGCTTTACTCCAGCAGCTTTAGCTGTACATAGGAACAAAAAGATTCACAAAGAAAGTTCAGTGATAATTTGCTTAATTAAAATTGTGAAAAACCAAGATGAAAAACGAAAGAAAAGAATGCAGACCAGCATCAATTTGATTCTTCTGGCCAATCCAGTCAACCTAACAAGTAGCAAGCATGCATTCATGTCAGAGCATCAGCACAAAGAATCAAGCATAAAGATATAAAGCATAACCAAGAGACAGTGAAGTATTACCTGCTCTGGATATGCTCCGTCATCAAAACAAAATTCAGGCTTTTCCTTGGCCGGATTAGATCCTGGCTTCATTTTCGGTACAGCACTAGTAAGGATTACAAGAGCATCAGCACCTTGGATTGCAGGGGTAAGGCTATCAGGATCTCTAATGTCTCCAACAAAAACATCATCAGCTCCACCAATTGTCTGTTTACTTTCATCTGTTCGGACCAGACCTTTTCCACTGAATTTGTCTGATTTTTCCTTCAGCTTACTGTAAACAATTTGGCCTTTGAACAGATAAAAAACAAAGTCAATACACCAAAAATTACACACACAATGTTGCCATGATCTGGTTTCCATTGTATTTAGTGCCAGACCAAAGATATCAAGTGCTGGAGATACAATTACTCAAACTGCAAGGGCTATGTACTCGTATATAAATGAAAAGTCAGTATTTGTTAGTAAGAAGTGAGACAAAGCATATATTCAGTAACTGGTATCCTATTGTTTGGTAATCTTAGGTTCAAGACTAAATTTTAGGAGGCTTGTATCAGTAAATTCAGTAGTCAACTCTAAATTTTAGGAGGCTTCTATCAGTATATTCAGTAGTCAACTCTAGAAAGGTGGTAATGGAATTTTCAAATTTCTGAAAAACATGAAGATTCAGACTTTCAGCCTTATCAGCAATTGCGAATTCACAAGACAGGCAAACATTTAATATATATAAAGAGGGGGAAAATAAAAGGAATTCCAACTCCCCTTGCTCTATGATAACTTATGAATACGATTTTTATCAAACTGAAGAGATCCTAATTATATTTTTACAAGTTAATTCCAAACAGGCAGCTCCTCCTACTCAGCTAGGTTATTAGTAGTAAGTTGTTAATATAGACAACTTAATTTACTTTAATGGCACCACTCTTCTTTACTCAAAATGCTTAAGAAATACATTGAGATAAACATAAGAAATAGAATATAACTTAACCGCTCTCAGCTATGACTTCAAATCAAATGGTCCAAAGTGGACGGTAAAATTCAAGGATATACCAATATAAGATTTTGAACCAAAATCCATATAACACAGGGTAGAGTCTATAGAAAAAGAAAACAGAATGAGACCACAACAACAGCATCAATGTGGCAGGGGATTTCATTATATTCAAGGAAAAAAATGAATGCTCCCAAGAGTCCCAACTACACTTAAACAGACAGTTGGGCTAAGTGGTTGTCACACCACGAAGAGGATGTTAGACCATGTGAAACAAGTGTTCGACTACTTTTCGGTTTTCAAAGAGAGGACCAAGCTAAACAAGCCACAAAAACATTCCAAAACAAAGGAGTTGTCTTCGCGATGAAATAATCAACCACCAACAAGAGTCCTACGATCCTACCCACGATGCTAGTGACACGTTTTTGAAAATTTAATTCTTTATCTTATATTTGTAGTAGAKAAGGAATAAAACATGTTGCCTCCGTTAGGTAAGGTGTATAACTTTTTCAAGGAAAATTGTTAGAGTAAAACCAATCTTACAATTTTTATGAGGAAAACACTTTTACATTGTGAAGGGAAAATTGTTTTTCTTCATTTATCCTTTGCCTCTCTACTACACTCCTCTCGCTACCTCCTTACTTTCCCTTCCATTTTCATTTTTTCCGATCATTTTACTAACATGCAACCAAACTATGGAAAACTTATTTCATAATTGTATTTTCCATTGTAAATTGTTTTCCTTGAAAATTATTTTACATTGAAAGTGTTATACACCCTACCATACCAAACGGACTCCACTTTAAAATTTTAAAATACCCTTCTTCCCTTACTTGTAAAATAAAGATAATTCAGATAGAAATTAAAATGAATCAATCAATCAATAAGAAATATCAAAATATCAATCAAAGAGCAAATAATTAATTATGCCCAATGAAATATAGCAATTAATCACTTGATTCATGTCCAAAAATAGATGAATGAATTATTTACGTCCACAAAATCAATTTCCATCAATACAAACTACTCCCTCCGTTCCCTTTTGTTTGTCTTCTTTAGAATCGGGAAGAGAATTAAGAAAAATGAATCTTTAATTAAGATGAGGGGTTAATATAATAAGATTCTTACTTGAAAAAAGAGTTGTTGAGTTTTATCTATTATAATCCGGAAATGTAATAAATACAAAAGTTAATTTTGGAGAGTCATCTAGATAGTCATTCAGCTTTTTATTTAATATGATGAATGAAAAATAATAAATATGGTTCGTTTATCTATAGAATTTAATATGATGAATGAAAAATAATAAATATGGTTCATTTATCTATAGAAAAGGTGGATAAAGTTGAAGTTAAAACTAGAAAAAAATTCTAAACAACAAAAACATTTAGGAATTTCATTTAAAGAAAACAAGACAAACAAAAAGGAAGGGAGGGAGTAAAATTTTAAATCACCTAATCACTTTAAACTAGTGATGAAATCATTTTCCATTGACTTGAATAGGTTATAAAGGAAGCCATGAAGGGAATAAAGGGAGAGATGTCATTTTTCTTACAAACTATCATCTTAAACTACAAGTATCATTCTCGAAAATAAATAAAACTAGTATCATTAGCCAATACATATATTAAAACCCATACTATTCTAATAGGTATTGTTGCATATGTCCACACAGCAATTTAATTAGTTAAACTCATTTTGACTACTCTCTATCATTGAAATTTAGACACATAAATATAGACGAATTAATCTTAATGCAATAACAAGCGGTCATACACGTTGGGGTGAAATCGAATACATCTATTTTCCAAAATTCTTTCTTTCATTCAAATGTTACTGGGCTTCCCATTCCATCGGATTCCATAGAACTGTTTTCCCTGTGAAAAACTATTTTCAATCTCAATACTCAGTTTTAGTCGGTAGTAMTTCATCCTCTTTTAACTATAAGCATTTTTAATTTCCCAGGCATTGTCACAATTCGTAGTCATATATATCAATGGTGCAATGAAAACCCTATCTAACAACAGACAATAATCTATTCCAGGTCTTATGTAATGGCCTTCATAGTTTCCAACAAACCCAGTTGTCTCGGRAGAATTTAAAACAATAGAATTAGCCTCCCAAAGTTAATTCATTTGTCAGGTTGCACAATAAAAATAAAAAATAAAAACCAATAAAGTAATTACAAAAACGCATTAGAATAAACTACGGAATCAACCAACTAAACAAATACAGATTAAAAAATAAAACAAACAATTAACTAACTGAAAACAGATTATTCAATAAAACAGAAAGAAGTTATACCAGTTCTACCAGCAGCACCAGTAACAAGAACAGTAGTCTTGTTGGCCTCAGTAGCCATTGCAACCACACTAACGCTTCTGAAACCCCTTGTCTGAAGCGACGAATAAGAGAACGAAAGCGACGAAAACGAGGAAGATGATGAAAATGAACAAGAGTGTGTTGAGTTTGATGAGAGTGAGGAAGTAGTATATCTGCAACAAAGTGGGGCCGGACTAGTGTGTAAGAGAGATGATCCCATGTATTTAATGACAATGTAGAAACGGGGTTAGTGGTTAATGGTCACTTTTGAGGCCACATTCAATCCACAACTTCGTCAATGTCGCACCGCCTACTCAAGTAATGGAGATTTTGGAGGTTTCCCACTTTGCCTTATCTTTAACTTGATATCCTTCCAATGTTTTTGAGATTTTTTTTCACTTCTATTGAGTTCTGTTAGGAATTATCAAGGTATATATACAACCCAACTTAGTAAAAATAACTAAGGGCTTTTAAATGAGCTGTATCAAGTTCATAACCGATATGAACAAGATACTGCTTATATCGAGGTATAAAGAATAAATTTGGTGAGTCAAACAAGACACTGATGGATGAGTCAAACTTTAATGTTTGAGAAATGACGAAAAAGTCCCCGATATATTGCCCTTCTGGTTCATATCTGTTATGAACCAACAATTTTCCCTTTTAAATATACAATAGCCCAAAACTAATTACACATAATATATTAGGCCTAATAATCCCCTCAAGTTGGAGCATGCAAATCACAAATGTTTTAGTGAACAAATTCGCAAGTTGCTCATCCGATTTGACTTGAGAAGTACTAATGGCACTGTAGACATCTAAAAGTGTCTCCCCAAAAGAGTAACCAGTGATGAAACATACCGCGTCTCGCGATTGTTTCGACTTAGAAAAGATGCTTTGAACTCACAAAAGTTGGAAATACGTGAGGTCATACTCGGAACTATTGAGCAAAGGACAAATAAAGGGGGCAAAAATATTTTCTTTAATTTATTATTAATTATTTTCGTTTTTAGGTTTTCTTTTCTATTTTTAGAGTTTTTTAAAATGATTTATACTGGTGATTATCTTGATTCTACTTTTCAACACACTCTTCACATTTTTCTGAGCTCACCAGTATTTTTAGATTATTTTTTCTGATTTTTCTATATTTTCTATGATTTTATAAGTTTTTATACCAGAAATACAAAAAAATACAAAATACACAAAAAAATCCCCGGAATAGCGTGAACCTTCTAGAACACTCTAGAACACCTTGCTTGGGGAGCAAGGGTGTCTAGGTGCGTCGAATCAAAGCAAATCAAGGCAAATCAAGAAATAAGATCGGAGAAATCGCAAAATACGCGTAGAATAATCGAGCGTATATACGCAGTCCCTGCGTATATACGCTCGATTTCTCCTCCTCTGCCTATAAATACGTGCCTTGCTCATTTCGAGATCGGACACACACTCTATTCAACTTACACGTCTCTAAACTTGCGTATTCACACTCTGACACTCTTATACACTCTAAACACATACATTCTTGAGTTCTAGCATCAATTCTGTTTCGATCAACGAGCGATAACAAGGTTTACTTCTGAGATTACTCACCACAACTCTCTTTCGTTTTCTTTTAACTTGATTAATATATATCACGAGTTTTAATTTAATTTACACCAATGTAGAAACCGACTTTTGAATCCTCTCATGTAAATATGTAGGATTGTTATTCGTGTTTTCAAATTCTTTTTCGTTAACATTTATTATTATTATCACCAATTGTCACAATTATCATTATGCATATCGTTATTTCAATACTAACATGTTTCTTGTCTTGTTTAGAATTCGATCAAAGGACGTCTCTTTTTAGTTTTTACTTTAACGATTTGTGTATTTGCAGAGATAGGTGAGAAGGATATACATATACATTATTATGCTTACTAACTTTGTTTTCATGTTTCGTTGTACATATCCTATCACACTATATATATTGCTTAAAAAGACCGGAATTATGCGTATCACATTAAAGTCAGATAATCATGGACGACCGGTTTTCTAGGCACCTTGTTATATTGGCTAACCAGGAAGCGATCGCTTGTTCATTTTTAGAAGTCTTTGTTTGTGTATAATAGTAACCCACTTAGTAATCTTTAGGTTAGTGCGCTAATAAGGTTTCAAAATGGCTAAGATGTGGTGCATCCAATAATCGTGCTTAATGGAATTACAATGAGACCGAGAGAGGCCGCTACATGCGGGCAGATTGGATTACTGATTCAATCGTATCATGTCCCCGACCCACGACTGGTTACTGGATTGGACGTGGGGCCATTGTTTGGCACCAATGTTTCGGGCGTCCGTGAATAACCTATATAGCACGGTGGCGTTTCCCTTACTCGACAACACTACCCCAACGCACTCACGTGCGGGTTCCGTGGCTCAAGCCCACGACACACCACAACGAGGTAGGCCCCAAGCCCCCGCTGGGTTGGCCCACGGCCACTACAATTTGGACTTCGCTGGGGATAATCACCGTTAGGTGAAGTGGACAGCTTGAAAGTCTCGTAATTCCATCATCAAATTATTGGATTTTGCATTTTGCATGTGACCCTCCGCATAGGGTCACGCCTTAGGTCCTTGGTCTCAATATGGGCATGTTATATGCTCGAGACCACCTTAGGGGGATCTACTTGGTTGCTGTGGTTAATGGATCGCATGGCTAAGGCAAGTCCTATCCCGCCCACTGCCGCGTGTGCACGTGTTACAAATGCGTGTACATAAGGGGTAACTCGGCCATACATCACTTACCGTGAAGTGGTGAAATTGGACCCAGCTCTGCCTTAGCGTGTACACTCTCTGGCTTAACCTAGACGACCATAGTTGACTTGTCATCACGTGTCTTGTATATATGTGCATGTATGGTCCTAGCCATTGTATAGTTCTAGACCTTAACACAACACTTTCATATAGTCCATGGTCATCTTTTAGTTCACATCTGCATTTCATAGCCATAGGGACTTTAGTTGGCCTCTACCTTAGTCTGTCCTTCAAACTTCGACCTTAGTCCACATAGACTCTGATCAGGTCTTGACCTTGACCACTAGGGTAGGCACAGACTTGACCTAAGATTTTGACCTTGCGTACTCACATAGAATTGACCTTGGCCAAACTTAGACTCGACTCTTAGGCATGACCCAACCACTTGGACTGTGCATACATACATTCCTATGTCATTTGGTGCCCTTTCAAAAAAAAAAGCAAAAAATTCAAAAAAAACGAAAGGGCACCTTGCATGCATGCTTCATTCTAGGAAAGATAACCATGGAATTAGGACATTGTAGGGCTTCGCCCGCTTAGGGGGGCGTGACCTCAGCTTCAGTGTCATGGAATTGAGCCATGGAATCCGCATGTGGAATGCAGTTGGGTGTGTTGTCGAATTGAGGGATCGCCACCGTGCTATATAGGCTATTTCACGGACGCCTGAAACATTGGTGCCAAACTAGTGCCCCACAAATAGGTCCAGTAACCAAGTGTGGTTCGGGACATGGTACGGATTTGAATCAGTAACCCAATCCGCCGCATGTAGCGGCCTCTACTCGTTCATTGTAGTTCATAAATCATAACATTTGAATTCAAAGAGCCTATTGAATGATCATGAAAGCGCACTATCTATATTATTAGGTGGTTGCTATTATGTACAAAATGACTTCTACCATGGATAAAGCGATCCTTGATTATTAGTCAATATTAACAAGGTGCTTAGAAAACGGGTCGTCCATGATTATCTGACTTTAATGTGATACGCAATTGAATCCGGTCTTGTTTAAGCAATATATACAAGTTGATAGAAATATAATACAAATGGATACATCACCAAATACACAATTATGAAGACCATATATAATATATGTATGCATCCTCACCTTGTCATGCAATCAATTATTGTTAGTTTAAATCAATAAACGATTAATCGAATGAAACGATTCGTTGGAGATGGCTATACAACACAAAGAGAATGTTAGTAATGACTAGCAACAAAACATAGCAATGTAAATAAGAGGTACAATCAACGAAGTGAAACATTAACCCTACTTATTTACATGAATCAAATAAAAGGTGAGTTTCTACATGTGTTGATTTAATTGAACTCGCAATAAAATTAGTCAATTAAAAGTGACAAAAGGAATTAAGTAGAGTCAAAAAGAGTTTAGGTGAGTAACTAGATTTATACCTGATTTCGCTTGTTGAATCGAACATAATCGATGCCTAGAACTCAGAACGAATGTGTTTAGATGTTTGAGAGAGTGAGAGATGAGAATACGTAAGTTAGAGACAAAAGAAGACAGAATAGAAGTGTCTATTGAAACCGTGTGTGTTCAAAGTCGGAGGCAAGCACGTATTTATAGGGCGAGGAAGAAAACTGAGCGTATATACGCTGGTGAGCTGCGTATAACGCTCACAGGCAGCGTATATACGCAGCTCACCAGCGTATATCGCTCTCAGCTCCTGCGATATATTTTCCAAAATCTGAAATATTTCAATTCGGATAATTCTTTGCCATATTGTCTCGCATTTCTAAGATTACGGATATTCTAGTAATATAAAATTCTTTTTTTGTTATAAAGGGGAAGGAAAACTTCTAACATACGATGTCTAAAAATACGTTTAAAATTAGTCTTGAAAATTAAATACTTATCTTTTTGACCGGTGCTACCCGTGCGAAAGATGCTCCCGTGAAGACACACCACCACCTCCCCATGCCTTTTCCTTTAGGGTTACACACCTGACAACTGTACAAAGATTCGATTTCATTCTACGTAACCGCACTCTCTCTCTTCGCGAGAAAGTTTATTATATTATCTCTAGTGAGATTCTAGAACATTCCGCGTATTTTCTAATTATTCAGTTATTTTCTGCGTATTCTAAACATTCAAAATTCATAGAACTCATAAGGGAAATAGAGTGCTGATGGATATAAGCTACTAAGTTTAAAAAGTGATCTTTGCTTGAATCTCAGAAAAAATGTGACGAAACTCTATGGGATTAGAAGAGAAAACATAGAGAAGCATAGAATCGCCCAGGCGTTTATAACTTGTTTGAAATAAACACCTTTGTGAGTTATATCACAGAAGCAACCCTAATCCCGAGAAAACTTCTGAAGCTGAAACTGTGAAAATTATTTTTGCCTCTGTATTTGACCTTTTGATCATCATATGTCGAGAGAGTAAGTGAACAATACACCGCTATTTCCACTTTCTGAGTTCAAAGCATCTTTTCTGAGGATCATTCAGCGAAAACAAGTCGCGCGACAAACAGCCTACTCCGGGTACGTTTTACACCTCCCAAAACATGGAACAATACTCAACTTTTGGCAGGATGATAATTTTTTACACCTTTACGAGTTGTCGTTATCTGAAGCCCTCCATAGCGCTCTTAGACTGTGAGTCTTGGAGAGACCTGTATAGACTCAACCGTAAACAAAAGTCCCTAAGCGTTAATATTCGCTATTTTTCCGGGGACCGTTAGCGGTGTAGATGCCAAACCTCAATACGATTCTCCCGACCCTGAAGGTTACCGTCTGATCCTTTTCGACCCTGCTTCCAGCTTGTATAATTCTTAGTCCACCGGTGATTCCATGCTTCCGCCGATGGTTCTGACCACTGGCAAGTATTGGCTGTGCTTCACCTATTTTGTTTTTCTTTTGATGGTACCTGCAAACCAAAGGTTTCCACAGGTATGGTAATACTTGGCTTAGTTGCCCTTTTACCTAGGTTACTGTGCATCTCTGTTCGCGACCCGCCTGGAGTTCGTTTTTCCGAGCGCGATATGTTCGTACTCAATTTACTAATCGTCCACTTCGGTCACTGGTCTTGGCGTAGACACCCTAGCACTATCGTCGAGCACTTCCTCATATTGTTCTTACCGAGAGAAACTGATGGGAGTTTGTGTACCCCGCAAAAATGATATAGCCCCCCTCCCCATAATTTCCCTCGCGGATATTTAAGGAAGGACTCTTCCTTGAGCGCGTGATGTTACTGCAATACACTAAGTGTTTCCCCTAGTATTTTCCTAAACGTTCCCTGTAGAGAAATTTTGCCCAACTCAGCATTAGGACTTCATGGGGAATTGCTACAGTGTCCGTATTCAATGCCTCCGTTTGGACTTTCGGCGAAGACATGAAATGGTGTCCCGTATCGATGCCTCCATGGACCTTGTGCTTGCGTTGATCTATTTTATCCAATCTCGGTAGTCATCCGAGAAAATTAATATAATGATAACGTAGCGTAAGCCACGATCGCGTATAATGAATGTCTTTTTGCTGTTTTATGCTCTGATTGCTTACCCATCTCGGCTCGTATACGGGGAATAATATGAGCTGGGAACGTCGCCGTTATAGCCAGATTGCGTTCTAAGCAATATCTTTTTCTTTGCCTGCTCTGATCTGCTTTTTTCCCATCTCTGCTAGTCGTCGGGAAGATTAATATGCATGAAGATGCGCGTATAGCCACGATTGCGTATTTATTAGCAATGTCTTTTGCTGATGCCTGCGTTGCGGAATGCACAATCGGGCCTAATGCTTGGCACTTTGCGACGATGATGGAGACTAATGTTGGACATGATGCGGCTGATAAACTTGTGAGTGCCTGCTGTATACTGACTATGCCGTACTAAGAAGGTTTTGGATCTTTCACTGATCGG